>OMLF01036397.1:0-10523 GCA_900302615.1 Holocentrus rufus | reverse complement strand
TGTATACTTAAAAAAATAAAACTGCTGTGTTATTGGAAGCTAACACAGCGTAACTTATTGTCCTGTTGGGTGACTGAGCAGCTGCCAGAACACAGCATTTTGTTTGCACTTGTTAACCTCAATGTCTCCAGCATATCTTATACTGTATCTCTTTCCCTGAATAGGATATCTTTTGTTAAAAAAATAAAATAAAACAAAATAAAACACACACAAACCTACTCTTACAATATTATTGCTGACATTAAATTAAGAGATATTTTGGAAAAAAGACATTAGCTAAGACACCGATCCTGGTAGTGCTGAGGATGGGATCATTGATAGTTGTGAACTCTGAATTTGAAGTAAATTATTGTTATTTTTACCCGGTGGAGTCGTGCTTTGTAATGGAAATGACTGCTGACATTGTTTCCCAGGTGTAGAAATTGCCTCATGATGCTGAGACCAAAGTAAACCAACTGTTAATTAGTTGTAAAATGTCATAAATACATCAGCTATGCAGCAGCAGTGGGGGCAACTGACAAGTTTTAGAGATACAAATTTTCTGCAGAACACTGACAATGCGTGGATGCATCTGTGTGTGTGTGTGTGTGTGTGTGTGTGTGTATGAAGATGTGATATTTTTCATTAGCCATGTTAGTGTGATTTCCTTTCATCTTTTTATTTATTTTTTTATTTTTTTAAATTTTCTGACAGGGATTGTCTATCAGCCTCCACACAGGGACCTTGCTGCTCTGTAAATGGAGCCTTGCCCACTGGAGGCCTTGGCATGCTGGTATACAGAGAAAGAGAGAGAGAGAGAGAGAGAGAGAGAGAGAGAGAGAGAGAGAGAGAGATGCAATGGAGCAGTTCTTTTTTCTTACCGTTTGTAACTTGATAAGCCATGTATCATGACCACATGGTGGCGCTACTCACCTGTTTCAGTGGTTGACAGTGCCGTTTTCACCAATAAAAAGATCCACCTTCAGCGTCAGTGACACATTAATAACTTTCAGTAATGCTTATTATGCGTAATGGGCCTTGGTATCATGGATTATTAACATGATGGTTTCAAAAATGTGCCACGTTTTACACCACAATTGGAAAACGTAAAGTATAGCGAGGTAGGCTGTGCCTTCTATATCAATGAGGTCCATATGGGCTCAAACTCAGCAATAACTGCAATAACAATAACATGATATGAAGATATTTTTAAAAAATATTAGGATTAAATCGTGGATTTAATCAAATTTTTAATTGCTCTCGAATCTAATCGACTCGAAGTTGGAAAATAATAACTGTCAATTCATTTTATGACACATGAATGACGGATAAATGACGAATGAATAGGCTGCGGGCTAAAATAATTTGCAATATGAAAATGTGTAAAGCCGCAGGCTCCCACACGTCAAAGTAAAAGTTTGCTCCCTGCTGCGTTATGCAGACTTTAAAACACTTTACGCACGGGATTTTCTTACCGCAAAACACTTGGAATTAATTCCAGAGACACAGAGTGTGTGTTTTAACACACAGAGACTGAGGCAGCACAGTCTCTTTGCAATAATTCTTAATAACAACCACTGTGCCATACTTTCTCTCTCGTGCTGATGAGTCGTGTGTTTTTGGGGTCTCCTAATCATCGAAGCTGTAGGACAGGGTTGAGGTGGAAAGTGTTTTAACATGCAGAACGAGCTTCAAATTAATATCTCCGAACTTCTTTATATTATTTTTACTAGTTAACAAAATCAGCTGATACAAAGATTACCGATATATCTTTCTACTTAATGTCATATGGGTTATGACAAACTTCATATTTTGAGCTACATTTTCACCATCTATTTAAAACAGTTCCTTACTGTTGCAAAGGAGGGAAATCAAAATCAGCTCACCAGGGTGAAGTAGCCTATCTGTTAAATAAATCTCCCTCGTCCTCAGTTTAAATGCAGCGAATTAAGCATGGAGCAGGGCGGTACGAAGGAGGGGCCAGAGAGAAACCACAGCCTATCAAAGGTTTACTGGAGCTGCTGTAGTGAGAATATTGTAATAAAGACTTGACAGCACCTGACACATTAGGCTGTTGATTTGCAGTCTGGACCTGCTTCGCCACAATTGAATTAAAGCTATTACAGCATTAGAACAAAAGAAAACAGGGCGGAGAGCAATTGAATCGACAAGGGCATTTCTGTTTTCGAGTGCCTGATCTCTTGATGCCTGCACATAAGTCACACGCGGTTTGGTCTCAATCATGACATTAAGCTTTTCGTCCTTCTCCATCAACGACATCCTCACCACAAGACTGGATGCCCAAAGGAAGCCCTCCAGTTCAGGGAATAAAGCGGAGCTCTGTGCGTCAAAGCGCAACAACTGCACTGGGCAAGGTGGGCATGAAGGAAGAGGCAGCCCGGAGCAAGGTGCGAGGGTCTCTGTTTTGTCCCATCAAGACCTGGAAGTGAGCCGCATCACCCCGGACAGTTTTCCTCATGAGCTCAATTTGTCTGCCAAGAACCGACCTGAGGCACAAAGCGAGGAACCCACAGGAGAGAAAACTGAGTACATGGTGCACAAAGAAGGTAGACAATTTATGATTATTTTCTATTCACAAGATCAATTTGAGAGAGATTAGATTTTCTGTTTTTTCGTTTTAATTATGACTTGTTTGGGACTTTTTTGGTCAATAAATTGAAAATATCTTGAAAGTGAAAGAGGACCACTCTAATGTCAAGAAAATGTCACTTGATTCAAGGGGAAAAAATTATTCGTTGGAAATTAAAGAAATGTTCTTACACTACAAACAGATTTTTTACCACCTGTTTCTAAACTGAGATTTTGAAATAATTAGTAGGATTAAACAACTTATGTACATGGCTGATTTTGCAGTGTCGTACTGTCAGTCCAATAACCATGAAAAATATGTGCGATTTCTTATTTTATCCACCTGAGACAGAGATACATCGAAAGCTTGAATCATTGCCTTGCGTGATCAAGTCCAATGATCTTAGGCCTTGCGGAGGGATATTTGTGTTGCTATGCATTATTTCCAAATTTATTTCCGCTGTTATATATGCACATGGCAACAAAATGACATTTAGGCCTAATATAGTCACACAGCACTTAAATCATGTAAACAGTCTATGACAGTTTCTTTCTATTAATGCCATTGAACAGTGGAGAAGCCAGATATATGTGACACCACAGTCTGTGTGACTTTGAGCTCTTTATGTGCATAGTCCTAAAACAAAACACGAGTGCCTTGTAAAAATCACTTCAAGGACGTGGTGAGAGTCAGTGAGAGTTTCTCATGTGTAAAAGTTATCGCCGGTTTGCCATTCCATCTCAAGGCCTCATCTTGGGATAGTCGTAGCAGAGTTAGTATCTTTAACCCCTTCCTGAAGTGCCCTTGAGCAACTCACGTAGTCCCCCAGCAGCTATACAGGGGCTATTGTTGCTGATCTTAAACCTGACCTCTCAGAGAAAATTTCCCAACAAGCGGATCAATAACATCCTAATTATCTTTCACAGGCGGTGCAGGCCAGCAGCTGTATTATCTGAAGCAAAGTAACCGGCGGGTCAAAGAGGCAGAGGAAGAGGAGGAGGGAGAGAACGACAGGGAGGTGGTCAGCTTCAGACCCGGCGAGCAGCAGTGCAGGTCCGGCGCCAAGAAGCGCTCCAGGGCGGCCTTCTCTCACGCTCAGGTATACGAGCTGGAGCGCCGCTTTAACGCGCAGCGGTACCTCTCTGGTCCGGAACGGGCCGATCTGGCGGGGGCTCTGAAACTCACCGAGACCCAGGTGAAAATCTGGTTCCAGAACCGGAGATACAAAACCAAACGGCGCCAGATGGCAGCCGATTTGGCGGCGTGCAGGTCACCGAGGAAAGTAGCGGTTAAAGTGCTGGTGAGGGACGATCAGAAGCTGGCCACTGAATTCCCCATCCCCGGGACTCTGCCACTGTACCAGGCTTACCAGTACTACCCGTACCTGCACTGTTGCTTCCAGCCCTGGAGCTCAAACAGCACATTGTGTGGAGGGATGCACTGACGGAAATTCTGTCATTTATGTCCTTCAGTCTCGGACAATAAAAGACTTAAGTGTCACCTGCAAATGCAAGGGTGTGTGAATGCATATTTTTGTTGTGTCTGACAGAATGGCAGCACGGATGTCATACAGGCCTTGGCAGAGGTAGTTAGGGCAAACCCACCTCAGCTCAGTTTACCCCTCGTTTTATCTGTTTGAGCCTGACAGAGTATAAGTGCATCAAACTGATGGAAGTGTGGTATGTTTGTTTGTCTTTTTCTTTAAATGTAATTAATTTCTGATTACATTGGTTGTTTTTTGCCTTATCATGATCATTACCTGGGAGTCATCCGCTTTTTTATGACAACAGCTTACAATTTGGGCAAGTTTTTATTTGATTTTATTTTTTATTATTATTATTATTTTTAGTGTGGGTCTATTCTGGCATTAATACAACTCTATGAGATTGCAGCTATTAGTGTTAAGCTTGTAATCAGAGGTCTGATACATTTTAATTATGTCCTTGATTTGACTGAGATTATTGTTTTGGAGTGTGTTTTCCCAAAATTAAATTAACTCTAGGAATAAATAATTTTATATTCCCACAGATAGATTTCGAGGAGATGAATAAATTTGGAGTTGTTTTAACTTAATTTCCTTATGCTGTGTATTCACTTCGTTTCGAAAACGTAAACAGCTGAATAGCGAAATGCTGAGTTTAGAATATCCAGCTGAAAAATTGAAATAGTGTTCCCAAATTTGGGACATTTCGCCCATAAACAGAGGAAGGAAATGAGTTAACTTAAACTTTAAATGCTTCTGAGCCCATGTCAGCTATTTTGTACAGCTTTAGGGCGAGTGACTAACATTTTGATTAGATTTGAAAATTAATTTAGGCTAATTAGATTAAAATATATTACGGAAATGATCAATTATATGAAATCGGTGTGTTCTGTACATCGTTTCAGACGCATTGAAGTTGGTTCCGCTTCAGGTTGGAGGTAAAAGTAAAAGTAAAAGTGGGTGCTTGACGACTGCTACATGTTTACATGATGATCTCATGTCAGGCTGATCTGTCATCGTATTATTCAGAGCTATTTAAATGTGAAATGTATAAATTGACCTAAAAATGCTACAAATTCGGGTTTAATGTGATTCAAAAAGCTTCAGGTCTATAGACTGTTATCTATAATTCATCCCTGAGTCATTTAATGAACAACATACTGCATTTTTCAGGGTTTGCTACAATTATGAATCAGTGACAAACTCCACTGTCAGTCTCAACTATTCATAACACTCCAAATGTTTTAAGTTCATGTTAAGTGACTGAACATTCGCTATAATTTTTGAACAGGTCTGTGGTTTTGTTGTTTGAGGAGTCCTGGGTAGGCCTTCTTGATCCAAGTCTGTGCTGCATGAGTCAGAGAGGGTCAATAGACCGTGGAGATGTTGCACCATCCAGCCACCCTACACAAGACAGCTCACATTAATCATGCTTTACTCAAAAGACTACACCCTCATCCCACAGGAATAAACACAACCTCAATGCTTGATAAGAAAATGAAAACAAACATAATTTTCAAATGAGGGGACGAGTTGTAGAAGCGAGTCTTTAACTGTTTGAGCTCACCGGCCAGCTGACATCGACTGTGTTGCACCCAGCAGAAGCACACATCACAAAGTTTATGCTTGTTTGTGTCTGGCTATCAATTGACTCCACATGGGGAAGGCACGCACACAGCGAGATTAGGCTCTGTGTGTATAATATGACAACATCACAGAAGCAGCAACATCAAAAGAACATGATGCAAAATAGTTACTTCGGCCTCACTCTTCCCTCAACAACCTGCCGAGCGGATCACCTTGTGCCCAATGCTGGCACCAGCCCAAACCTCATTTATCTCTCTTAGATCAGAACACCACTTAAAGCTATCACAAGTGGTTGGCACTGTACGCAACAGGTTTGTGGGAGGGAGGGAGTGAAAACATGTTTCTTTGTCTGCTCAACTGTGACTAACAACGGCATCTGTTAACATGAATATCCATGCATGCTGGATGCATCAGTGGTAATTCAAAATTGAACACTCATCGTCACTAAAGAACTGATTTGTCTTTGCGATTGAAAAGGTCCCGTTGCATTCCAGCTCTGCAGTAAGCCACTTGTGCGCTCTCTGATTGTTCACATTGTGCGAGCGAATATTTTCATGGCTGTCCGCTGCGGCCAGACAAGAGATTTGTTTCTCCTCCGATGATGTCCCACCAGTGCACGACTCCACTGAGAATGAATTGGGGATTATGAAAAAGGTGATGGTGATACAAGCCAGGAAATTTCTAGGAATACATAAATAAAGTTTAACACTGACCTTTTTTTTTTTTTTTTTTTTTCAATGCCACTTGGCTTTTCATGACAGAGGGAGCTCCCAGTATAGCACCTCATCTTCAATTCAATGCAACAACCATGAAACTGGGTCAACTGCTCTACCTACAAATGGAAACTTTAGCACTCCTACATGCTGCTCACACAAAGGGAAACATCTCAGCTCACAAAGTTGCACCTATTCCCCTGTCTTCCCACTTGTGTACTGCATTACACATCTGATATTCACTCTCCCATGCTTTTAATTCTTATCTGGTCATTCTGAGGTTTAGCACGGTCGCACTCTGCCTGCACTCTCACTGCGTTTGTGGTGGGGAATCAGCCCCAGTGAGTCAGTGTTTAGGCATAAATACATAACGCACAAGTATGTAAACATTTTCCTAGCTCCGAGAGGGAGCTTGTGGTTTGCCTGCGCGTTTCCCTGCAGCCTTGCATGAACAGGCTCAGAAAGGGTGAGAAAAGAATGGGAGGATAGTGGTGCTGAGTAATACTTTCCTTTGCCCCTTTGAACAAACATCCACACCAGCCTGCTTCCAGATCTTAACAAAGCATTAAAGGGCAGAAATAAAAGAGACTCATTAAGAGATTTTTCATCAATGCAAGTGGAAACAGGTAATCACCTGTCATCTTTTATGTCTTCTGCACCGGTAGAATACTTTTCAGCTGAGTGGAATGTGTTGCGGGTGGGGCTGATCTACAATGTGTAATGCATGAATGGCAGTCCTCACCTAACCAATGCTTGACTGCACTTTTAAGACCCAGACCTATTGACAGAGAGATCTCGCAAGGCTCCTGAGGTGCAATTACACCGTACGCCTATTGTAACAGTAATTATTTTCTTAAGAGCCCTGTTGATTTCAGGGAGATAACTTCATGTAATGGCTGCCGGGTGATTATAAATAGATTTTCAATGGCAGAGCTCGCATTGGCATCGACAGCGACAGAGGCCGCCTCGCACGATTCTGTCCACATGGCTTCGACTCTGCTAATAGCTCATTGGCTGTTATCAGAAAGAGGCTGTTATATGATTTGCTTGGGGGAAAGGTGATGTATGGAGCAGCAGTTTGGTGCGTGCAAATGGGTGATTATGTGTGTGTGTCCGTGTGTGTGTGTCTTGCTGGTGTTAATGCGTCGGCCCAGGGCAGACACAGGGCAGGACTCAGGAAGGAGAGGGGTCATGGTTAATACCTTTGTTTAAAGACTGATCCGCTTCCCTTTGACCCCGTCTCCTAGCTGTATTATCTCTCTCTCTCTCTCCCTCTCTCTGTCTCTCTCTCTCTCATACACACACACACACACCGCAAATAATCCCACCCAGAGGACTCTTCAGGCCTGTTCCAGAAACTATTAGCAGATAGCATCAGTGCATGCAGGAATGTAAACATTTACAGTAAAGCTATAAGGCATCAACTCCCCCTGGGGAAGACACATCCATCACACACCAACCACATCAGCCCTCACAAGCCCCATTTGGTTTCAAAAACGAATTGGACATCACACCTTTGTGCATAATTTGAGCTGGTTCTGTGCAGTGAACCCGCACTACTCTGTTCAGTAAGTCAGCTAAAGCGCTTGTGCATTTGTACATACAGGTTTACAGTAAAATCAGATTTGACTCTTATTTTCTGGATCAAATTCAAATGATTTTCTGAACAATCGATTACAATTTATATTTATAATAAATGTTCTCAGGACATTTTTCTGGTGTTTTAACTTTTAGGAGATATTCAAACTGAGCATAATGTAGCAGCCAGGTGTAATGGTGTCATAACAGTCATGGTATTCTACATTAAAAAAACAGACAAATCCAGTTATCCCAGTTCTGTGTTTGTTAAAGTAGGAGCAGCAGGAGGATTAGAAAGTTTGGAGAGATGAGCCCACCCAGAGTCCATAGAGAGGAGGCTCATTTATAGGAACTAGTACAGGTCTAGTCTGCAGTGTGTGTGTGTGTGTGTCTGTGTGTGTGTGTGTGTCCATTAGGACTAGGCTGAGCAGATACAGGATGTTAGGGGTTGAGAGTTCGAGTGTATTTGCAGGCATATTTACAAAAAAAAGCAAAAGATGAGCTTGTGAGGGGAAAAATATCTGACCACACAATCTGTTGCCAGACATATGTGGTCTGTATTAGTCAATGATAATTTTGCACACACAGATATTGTTTCGTTTTGCACCATTTGGAGAAATGTTTCCATAAATTACACATTTGTGAATATGGGATTCAAAATAAACTGTGCAACAAAACAAGAGCATCAAATAAAATGCGGGTTTACAGCCCATAACGATGTTGTGACCTTGTAATGTGATTTTATTTCACCACAAGCCAGCACCTGGATCAAGTCCTTCTGCACCAACTTTTCATCACTTTACAATAAAATCACATGAATCTGGCTTATAAAAATCAAACAAGAGAGCAGTTTAAAGTTAGAGAAAGTTCTTTGTCCTCGCCCAACTTTCAGCATCAAAAAATATTTGCTCATATTTGCGATCACGTCTGTGGGAACAGAGTATCTCTTGGTTGTCGAGGGTGAATATTTGTTGAGCTCCTCTGTCCATAGATGGACAGTTAAATGGGCTGATGTCTTCCAACCTGCTGCATTTCCCTCCTTTAGCCACTCTTCACTCTCATCTCTCCCACACACACACACACACACTCCTCCAGAGCAGGCCAAAGGAATCCAAATGTTTTAATTAGTGGTGATAAGCAGAGACAAGGAGAGCATTGAGCAGCTCTGACACACAGGGAGACGTCTCCTATCAGTGGGCTGATAAAGGAACTACTCAGGCCCCACTTACGGCCTCTCACGACTGGCAAACTGCCCTCCTCCTCCTCCTCCTCTTCATCCTCTTCTTGTGGGGGTGGGAGGGTTCATAATTTTATATAGTGCTGGTGGCTAGGGAGGATGGGTGGGGTCCACCCCCAGAACACTTTTAGACCTTTAAATCTTATTTCCTGCATTTTTACACAACCTCATATGAGTCAGCGTTGATCAGACTAGCTGGCTGAAAGGAAGGAAAGATAACTTATCTTCACTGTCATGTTTAAAAGCCTTAATCGTATTACAGGGGGGAGGGGGTCAATCCAGTCCTCAGGGATCCTTAGATACTACATATACTGTATATATTAAATTTTTGGGCCAGCACATCTGATTCAATTAGTCAATTAGACAAAGCAATTTGACAACTCTTGACTAAAAGTGGGGAGGAAATATCAATTTTCCATCCCTAGTGGAAATGACACCCACGATCATCACAACCCCTACGCTCGAGCATATTCTCATCTAAGTCTCAGTAAAACCTCACTCGGACTGATTTTCCCTTCTTTCCAATGTCTGTGTATTCTTTTCTTTTGCTGTCTCACCCCAGTCTGCCACTTCCCCCCCTGTCTTCCAGTCTTTTAGAGTCCATGTTCTGCTCTTCCAACCGTGTAACAGCGATGGAATAATCCAAAAGGCCACAAGAGCAAGACAAAGACACAGGAGGAAAAAAAAAAAGAAAGTCCTGGCCTTGAACCTTCATTGCCTATCGGGAGGTCTGGTCACACTCACACACACAAACACACACACACAAACTGGACTGGGATACACTGTAAATTGCAGAGATTACTACTGGTAAGTGTTCCTCCCTGAAGCTCTCAGTCAGAGGAGAGAACAGCACATTTTGGCACATGAGTTGATAACAAGTTTACAGTGAATTGTCACAGGCTTTCTGCAGCTCAGTCCTCCCTTGGACAAACAAAAAAAAGAAGCTCACATTAATACTGAGCGGCTTCAAAACAAAGCGTTGCTGACAACACTTATCATTACAGTAATTCCAGAGGAGGACGTAGTGAAAAGTCATAGACTGCCGTGAATGGAAGAATAAATCAGACAGTGCGTGGATGTCATCAGACCAGTTTGTGCTGACTGGAGCTGGAAGGCACAGCAGCTTTAAGCTTATTTGACAGGAAGGAAAGACAGCTTTCTTTTCAAGATCAAGTTCAAAGGGCAGGAGGTCCGTTTCTTCCTCGGTGTCCCTGACTGCACCTGTGTTGTACAGGCAGTCTCGCACACACACACACACACACACACACACACACACACGCACACACACAAAGAAGATGTTAAACAGATAACTCTAATTGGGTTACATGGCTTTATTTTGTAGTCTCAAAAGCACAG
>OMLF01036394.1:33671-63904 GCA_900302615.1 Holocentrus rufus | reverse complement strand
CTGAGGCAAGACACGGAGACAGAGGGAGAAAGGAAGAGAGGCAGTCAACATAATGAACAATCCATCATGCTGCCAAACACTGAAACAAAACAAGAACACAAACAGAATTTTTTTTTGTTGTTTACCAGACAGTGCTGCAAGCACACGTGATCATTGGACTCCTGGGCGATGCGGATAGCCTCTTGTAGAGCCAGGTCGGCCTGCTGACTGAAGGACGACAAGACAAAAAGTGTCGTTTAAGCCATGTTTAAAAGTGACTGCAGCTGCTCATAAAGGTGCCTATCTACCGGTGTTACTCACTAGTGGCCAAAGCGGCAGTGCAGGCTGGCCAGGTTGAGGGCGGCGTAGCGGAGGCTTCGCCCGTAGCCCTCATCCCCGTTGCTCTTTCCCTCACTGCCAGACAGAATGAGGCGGTCAAAGTAATGCAGCAGACTGTGAGTGGAGATGAAGATGTCCTGCACTCGCATGCTGTTCAGGTAGTTGAGGTAATGCTGAGGAGAGACAAAACACAAAACAGCTGATGAAGGCGATCTCTCTCTCTCACTCTCTCTGAAATTGCACTATCAACGGACAAAGTCGTAAAGATGACTGTGGAAAAAAACATGGAAGGGAAGTAGAGCCTTACCGCCTCAGCAAAATCAGGGTTAAACTTCAACATGTTGTTGAGCTCATCCTGCAGAGCGGCGGGCTTCAGAGCTTTGTTCTCATCATTCTTCAGAAGGTAAGCCTTGGGAAAACAAATGTTTTCAATTACTGCGTAATTGCAAGCCTATCGACTCCTACAACACCACCTCTAGGTCTGAGGTTTCTATTCGCTGGCCATTAGCCCCAACAGTGCTATCCTGAGCAAGCTATCAGTACAATTAAGAATGAGGCAACAGATGCAGCTCTGATTGCACGCTTCATTTTCACACTTACCTGTCGTGCAAGAAAGTACTCCGCTTGTTTTTGTGACAGTGGACCTCTACTTGGAGCATCGTCATTTCTAAAACAGTGGACAAATAATAAATGAGAACCTGCTGTGAACAGGAGACAGGAGGTGTCCGATCAGTGGCATCACACTGTATCTATCCAATTTTCACCAATCTCAATACATTTAGTTAAGATTTAGACTAATTATAAAGCAAAAGCAGGTCAATAAAACAGGCCTATGAATGGATTTGATGAACAGATTTAATAAATTTCATGATATTATCACCGACCGAAGCTCTGACTCATGCAGCGAGGTGTCCAGCTCCTCCTTGTCTATTCTGTCCCCCACGGTGTCCTCAGTGCTGGTGAGATCCATGTCTGAGTCGTCTGCAGCCAGTGCCGGCAAATCCACCTGCCTGTCAGTAGGCTTGGCATAGTGACTGTGGTAGTACTGCTGCAGGGACTTGTACAGCTTGTACACCTGACTGAAGGACAGCTTGTTGTAGGCCAGGAGCATGTGTCGCATAAAAAGACCTGAAACACGCAGGTGAGAGAGAGTGATGACGCGGTCTTTCCAGTAAGAATCACAGTGATCTTTTTGGACTTTCTGTTAACTTTCAGGCTTGGCAGATGATGTGTGCTACTCACCCACCACGCTGGTTTTATAAGCCTCTGAATCAAAAGCGGTGAACGGAGTGGGAAGGGTGGAAAAGAAGAATTCCATGTCTTTCAGCTCTCCATCAGCCATTTCATGTAGCCTTTGAAAAGAAAAAAACACCTATCAGCCCCTGCAGCTACAAAGGACACACTCATTTCCAGTCATTCTGGATGAGTGTTTGATAAATGTCTAAAATTAAATAGCAACTACATCAGATGTAGCTAACAAAAATCAACTCACAGCTTATGCATGTGTAGCATGGCATCGAGCAATCAACAACATAAATGTGCTTCAGACTGCAGGAGCATACCTGAGCTTGACAGCATATGCAGTCTGAGGGCAGCAGTCCTCCACAGTCTTGAGGAACTGGCCAAGAGTCAAGTCTGGACCCTGTGATGAGCCCGGAAGAAACAGAGACACACACAGACCAAGATGAATGTCCCACTTCGACACAGTGCAGATAACAGAGGCAAGAAACCCACCTGTTGTAGGGGCAGGATGAGCTTGTTCAGTCGCCTTCTCTCTGGCAGTGCGATCTTGGACGTGGTCATCTCGTACAGTAAGGCCAGCACGGAGATTTTATACGGCGTCACCCAGTCTTTGATACCAAACACATTGGCATGGACCACCCCGTTCGTCATCATTGGATTGAAATACAAACTTTCATGCACACTCGCCATCGTTTAAAGATTTATCTGTGCGCTAGCGTAGAAATAAACCAGGTTTTCTAACAACGGGTGACCATTTAGCCAAAAGAAACTTTGCAGTCATTCGGTAGTCAGACAGTTAGCTGACTAGCCGCTAGCTAACGTACCAGTACGTTAAATATGGAGGCTAGCGATGCATAACACATCGTTCACTGAGAGTGGCTAATTTCAAAGCCAAATATCTTGCTGAGGACAAATAGTCACTTTGATCACGCCATTCGGTGTTAAATTGAAGTATGCTCACTAAAAAACACCACTTTGCTTCAAACCGCCCTCCATTTGTCCACTTAAAAATACGTCACAGATCGCGCTGAGGACAAACGATAGAAAGCAGAAAAGTCGATGAGAGGATTTACAATGGGATTCATCTGTTTAAGTCAATGTTTTTAGGTTTTCAAGCACCAATAATTAATCACATCTCAGTAGACTTTCATAGACTATGATATTGCCTCTGTATCATAGCCAAGAGAAGAGAAAGGTCCATTTTCAAAATACAATAACTTGCAGATTACTATATTGCCTCTAATTTATGGAAAGGCATATTATACCATAGATGTATCATGTATCATACCCGTGAATAAAGTACAATCTGTGTATCCACATAGGTCATGGTCTGGTCTATTACCTACTCTGGCATAAAACAAACAGGAAAGACTGTTATATTGCTCTCAATCATTTCATAGCCTGTAATCTATCTTAAGCCTTTGGTGACATAATGACCCTGACTATGCAGGATCAGAGAACCTAAAATTTCTGACCAAGTAAGTTAGTGTTATAAACTTTTGGGGCATGTATTTAGCAGCAGCAATACTGGAGCAGGTTAACCTGGAAAAAAAGAAAAAACATCGATGGTTGTTGATGATAAGTAGGAGTGTTCCTCTGTAAGTAAATCCCCACTCTGCAGTTTTGAAGCCGGTGGCACATTCTGTTATAGGCTGATAATATATGTTGTTATAGATTGCACAACATGCTGCTATAGATTGTCCCTTTATAAACAAGATCAAATTTATATTAACTTGAAAAAAAAAGTTGTTGAAAAAAACTGTTTTACAGAAATAAAACTGTTTTGAGTCAGTTAGTACTACTTTGGGACCATGGCCATGTTGATAGAAATTATCCCTTGGCCTTGCTCGCAGTGCGACGCATAACCTTAACAGTGGTTACTGTTCCTATGTAGATACTGTGGCTACTGACTGTGGCAAAGTCACCTCCGAGATTCCCATATCAGCACTAGAATCACAACACAGGACCTGATTCCACTCTCACTATAAAGTGTAATAGGGCCTCAATATAGTGGCAAAAATAAAGGTGGGTTAACTGCTATGACCTCCAGCTGGTGATCATCATAAGGCAAAAAAAAAAACAAGAAAACAAAAAACAAAAGTCAATCACTTCCAGAATAACATTAATTCATGTCTTCTCCCCTTGCAACACACTGTCCTCACATAACTATCTGCCTGATATATCTTGAATTTATCTCACAAAGATTTTCATTAACCTCAGTTGTTGGGTAAACTATATTCTCTGATAAAAAGCTGGGTAAAAAGAAAGAAAAAAAGAAAAAAGTAAGCGTGACAGATATGATTGGTACACGCCTATTCACTGGCTCCAGTGTTATGATTGGTCGACTACTCACAGCAAGTCACTTTCATGCTGCCTTCAGTGTAAATTAAGGAATTTAAAGACACACTACTTGAAAATATCGCTCACCATAAATATCATAAACACTGCTTTGGAATTCGGGTTTTGGCACACACGCCGATTTCTACATCTTCCTAAATTTGAAGTCACCAACAAAGCATTATCTTTTTATCAACTATGGGAAGTGATGCACTTATTTATAATAATACGGGCATTATGAGCCATTTTTATCACAAGAGCGCATATAATGTGATCACAATTCTTACAATGCTGCAGTACCCCACAACTGGCTGGGTATTCAGTTTGCAGTTGGCATTACAGTGTTTTGCATACTGTTAGATATTAATTAAAACGTATCAATCATAAGTTAGGTGTGTTAAACGCCTGACCAGGAGCGAGCCACCACACTTTACATAAGCCTTGGCATTTTGCAGCTTCAAATGAGCTTATTTTGAACGCGTGACCTCTTCCAAATCTCCGCTGTCAAGGATATGACGGTTATTCTCATAGGACTTGAATGCAGCATCACTCTACACTCACCAAGCGGCAGTTCGCGTTCAATTCTCATCCGTTCGTTAGCAAATGAAGAAGATACAGCCAGGCAGTTCAGCGAGAGAAGTGAGGCTCCGTGTTGCAATGATTACACCATCGGTCTATTCTTTCACTATACGCACGCCGGAGTTGCAATGAAGGTGCAATTTTCTGTTTATATTATCGGTTCTAATTTTAGCACTGATTAGCTTATTGCTGCCGTCAGCTGCCTAACGCTAGCTAGCGTAGCTAACCAAGCTTCGTTTCGTTGAATCAGGCAGCTGACGTTATAGTTAGCCGTAGCTAGCTAACGTTAGCTAGTTGGAAAAACGGCTGGATTGGCAGCAATTTTAGCAGCTGTTATCAGTCATCGACTGACCAGTAACGTTAAGTATGGAATGAGACTGAATAAGGTAACGTGACATTACTCGACTCACTGAGGATGTGTTAAGTTTTTTTCTTCCTGATAACGTATCCAAAACAAAACAAAACAACTGTTTTAGTACAGAAATTGCGTGTGCTGTGCCAATGTTTTGAGGTTTAGGGATGCTTACTTTGCTTGTCTGCATGGTTTGTGCTGTATTGCGCTATTTTGATCTCTGGGCAAATGCTTTCAATTTCCTCAGCCACAATCAGCATCCCTCCATATGAGGTCTTGTGTCTCTCATATAAAGATTACGATTATCCGCTCTGTGGTCACCCTATTTTTAGATGATGCTCTTGGATGACGCTGATAGATGTGCAGTAACGTGTAACGTTATAGCATCAAAACACCTTTTCATATTTGAGGTGCTTATGCCGTTTTGGCTTGCACGGATAAGTATGTGCTCAAAGCAGGTGTCAAGGCAGTGTTGTCGATTCTGAGATGAATGCTCACTAAGGAAGTGGGTAGGTGAAAAATGCAAACCAACAGGTCTAATGCTGTGCATATGTTGTGACTGTCAGGCAGGGGCCTCATCCATGTGGGCTTCATGCTGTGGTCTGCTGAATGAAGTCATGGGCACTGGGGCAGTTAGAGGCCAGCAGCCAGGCTTTGGAGCTGGTGCTGGACCCTTCAGATTTGCCCCCAGTGCAGGATACTCCACATACCCGCCCACAACCTCAGGGAGTCCCAGTCTTGTATGCAAGGCCTGTGGCCAGGCCTTCTCAGTCTTCAGAAGGAAGGTAGGTTCCTGTTTGCTTTGTGGCAGCCATGCCACTGGATGTTAAGGTGTTGGCTGACTGGAGAAGAAAATGTGCATTAATTGACTTGTGCACTTTATTTGACAGCTGGCTGAACACAGAAATACCAGTTGTGTGTGTGTGTGTGTGTGTGTGTTCTGTTTTTAAACTAATAAGTTTGTCAGATGCTTAAAGGGTAATTTCACCCATTTTAATAATTTACATATGTTATTTCTGTGCCCCAGGACAACTGCGCCTGTGTGTGAACTTACGCTGCTCTATCCTAAGCCCAGAAATCAGGCAGAACCGTTTAATCTGTGATGTGACTTGGATGTAAAATCTGGCACTGCTCCACAGACAATGAATGAGAGACTTTTTATTTTTTTTATTTATTTTGTAGGCAGTTGCCACACTAAATTTAAGCTTGTATTTTAGCAGTGCAAACATGTATGAGCAAAAATTAAAATCCCATTTTGGTGCAAAAAAAAAAAAAAACTTGTTAGGAAAGTCAATGCATATTTTTACATTACAGTGAAATGACAAATTCAGGGTAAATTTTCCAATTTGTAGCTTTAGGCAAAAGTGGCGTGTTTACAAGAACCTACTTAACTCTCAGCACATGAATAATGTATGTAAGTTTTTGAAATGTAGGGTTTTAAATTCATATTCATTGAAATTGGTCAAAATTCCCATTCTTTTTGGATAAGCTTAAACACAGTTTTGACCTACAAAATAAGGTTGCCTATTATATCTTACAATATGCAACTACATCTCCTTACCTATTTGTTTTATTTCTGATGGTTGAAGCTATTGTCAGTTACCCCTAATCATTATTCCAAAGTGAATGTTCATATAACAACTGTAATGTGCCATTCAGAGTCAGTTGTTGTTTCACCGTTATGTGTAATCTGATGTGTCCTTTGAGACTCCCTAAATGCGGTGAGTGACATCATGAGGCCACCACAGTGCAGTGCTGACCACTGACTCTCATAGAGTTAAGGAACTGTTGGGTTGTGTGCAACGGACTAAAGGAGGATTAATTTAACCTGCACCCTGAGGCTGCTCATTTTTGGTGCTGTTGTAGCTGATTGCAGAGACAGATGGACAGCATACTGAGTTCTGTGATATTATCTTAGTGGAAGGAGCTCGTGCTCAGATGGCACAGGAGCTCATTCCACTACTGCCGTCTGAACCTCGTGCCTCACTTGCTCACCATGCCAACGGAGAGTCTAATCCCACATCTTGCATGTATTACTGTTTGATGTTTGTCACTTAAAAGAAATGAGCTGCCTCCTGTCTGTGTGTCTGGAGAGCTAAAGCAGATGTGGATGATTGAAAAATGCAGTAAAGGTCTAGTTGGCACTGATAGGCTTCCCCAGGACTTTTTTGAATGTCATTTCTCTGCTTTCTATCACATCACAAATTTTCCACCTTGAATTACAAAACAAGAAGCGTGTAGAAAAATGTGTCCACATTTTTTTCTCTGTTACAGAAATGTCTTGTGAAGCTTTCATGGAAAGAATACGCCTTTTCCCTAATCTTTCATACTGTGTCTTCCACAGCATATCTGCTGCGACTGTAAGAAGAGCTTCTGCTCTTTGTGCTCCGTGCTTCAGGAGAATCTGCGCATTTGTGCCACGTGTCACTTGCTGAAGGAGACAGCCTTCCAGCGGCCGCAGCTCATGCGTCTACGAGTCAAGGACCTGCGCCAGTACCTGCTGCTGCGCAACATCCCCACCGACACCTGCAGGGAGAAGGAGGACCTGGTGGACCTGGTGCTCTGTCATCAGGGCACCGAGGAAGAGGAGGACCCGGACACGGCCAGCCTCAACTCGCGCTCCCTGTACACGCCGTCTCCGTCTGCGGCCCAGTCCGCCTCAGAGCTGTCCGCTCTGGCCGGCTCTCAGGAGGAGCCGCTCAGCAGAAGTGATAGCTCTGATACCAACCAGGTACGGCACCCACAGCGCTGAAGAAGCCGCTTGAAACTGTGTGGTATCTTAGCTAAGTACTTTCAAGTGCTTGTTGTGGCATGTCAATGTGTCTTTTAGCATTTTGGACAGGTAATCAGGTCAAAATCAAGTTGGCTGGTAAAATAGTAAAAAATGGTGTAAGTTTGAATTTACCAATGACATTTGACTGTAAACAGGTTAGTTTTTTGCAGTTTTCCACAGGTCTTTAGACTACATGTGGTCGTGATGAGGATACAGAGTTGAATAGCAGAATATGTGCATGCAACACAACAGATGCTTTTAATGTTTTTTCATCAGTGTAGAAAATCTGTTTTGTTGGTTGCCACAAATAAGTCTATTGAAACCACTGTACGTAATATAATATCACAGTAGATAAAAATATAGAGGAAGCGTCGATGTGAGGTTAACTGTCCAAGTTGGCTTTAATACAGAGAGTCAACGAGCTTTAAAGCACCTGGTCACGGTTCTAGAAAGCAGTGAGGCGAAAAGAAAAAAAAAAAGAAAGCGAGAGTGTAAGACGCGTCAGAACTGACACGAAAAGGCAGCTCAAGCGTAAGCAGCCAAGATTCACTATAAATACTTGTACTCGCCCCGCTTAGGGAGCAGTAAGCTTTACTATGAATGGAAGGAAAGACGCATTGTTGTTCCCTGGGTATCAATGGCCTAGCCGAAGAGTGACTAATCCTAATCCCCAGCTAACTGGCTTGTCTGGGCCAAGGGAATGGTGTTCTTTTTAAGTGGCGCGCCGTAATGTTTGTCATCGCCTTTGCTGTGTTGCAGGATATAGGTGATGCCACGTCAGTGTCGCTTCTAAACCTGGACACCAGTGAACACACTCCTGAGGTGATCTGTTTCTTATTGTCAGGTTGCCTGCGAAATAACACCTTGAGAAAATACATGCCAGTGATTTTACTTAAGTCGAAGTAAATGCTGAGTAATTTCAATTTCCTGTTGTCAGATTACCTGCTGAACCCGCCTTGACGAAATATATGTCTGTATTTCCACCTCAGTCTTAGTCTGACTTTCCTCTCACCGTGTGCAGCCGACAGTATTAATATCTTCTCGTCTCTTGATCTGATCTTTATTAAAACAATGATTAGTTTATAGTGCTGCACAATATTGACAATATCGCAGTTCTTTTGCTGAATATTGCTATATGGGAGGCTGTACTTGGTGACACAGCATTACATATTTTATATAATTTTGTGTTCCAGCACTTTGGGGGCAGAAGTAATATGGGGGTTGAAAATAAGATGCTAATGCGCAGGTTTTCCCAGTTTGAATCTAATGAAAAATTTACCCCAACGTGCAACATGATTTGAAATGATGAAAAATTGTTATTAATCAGGCCGTCTAGAACACCTTTGTGCCCATGGTATAAATTGCAGCCTCTTGCAATATGATAATCACAAAGTACTCATTATTCTTTCTTTCAGTTGTTTTATTTTCAGGTTATTAGAGAAATAAAATTACAGGTCAATATCAGAAACACAAACTAAGTACAGAAACACATACCAAATAAGAGACCCATATACAAACAAAGTAAGGAACCAAGCAAAAACAGAGAAAAGACAGGGAAGTGTCATGATTTTTGCTTTATGGTGATGTGTCATGTTGTCCTATGACAAGGTATAAAGGGTTAAGAGTTATCGATCTAAGGAATAAAGTAGTACTGTAGACACTTAGGGCCTCATTCACTTGCATTTGTATTGAAAAGCACACAGAATAAGTGCGCATGCAGAATTACTGCCAGATTCATAACGTGTGCACCAGCCAATTTTGCTCTTACCTCGGTGCGCGTGTTAGAGAATCAGCATCATTCTAAATTGAGCCTGCCTGCAATCGGTAATTAGCATACTGCCGTGCCCCATTTTGCCCCATGAAGTGAAGAGAAACATGGCCACTAAATGTAAAAAGTGGAAGGGCTTTAACGATGCTTTAATCCAATCAGTATTTTTGGAGGAAGAAGCCAGAAAAAGCATGTTTTTCCATAGCGTGTCGTCTGGAAAGACAAATGTAAATATGACAGACATTAGTGTGAATCTTTCATATAGCCTGTGCACACCTGTTAATAATAACTGGCTATTAATAATAATAGTTTCCCGTTAATGTAGGCTAGTATAATTTCTGCCACCATAGTTACAGGGAAAAAAAATGCAATTTAACAGTGTTTCCAATAAACAGGCTCATCTGTGATGCACCACTACAATACCAGTACAGTGGCCACAAAATTAAAATTGGTTAATGTATTCATGTAATATTGATCTAAATAAAACTCTATTGAGGCACCAGGTGCACATCAGGCTACTGCGCAGTGAAAACATAAAACAACACACTGCTGTCAGTGTAGGGGAGGACAATTAATGCGTTCATAACCCACAACAGGCCATGGAATATTGCAAATAAGTCGCCCCCCCACCCCCTCCCTACCACAACTAATTGTCAAGCTGTGGGAAACACTGAACAGGCTGCTAATTAGCCAGATGTGTTCCATGACACAAACTGATGGTGCTAGAAATTTATGGGAGCAGCTGATCAATATAGGCCCGTGGCTTATTTAATTGCAAGACAAAACATTATAACCAATTAAGGAAATTAAAAGGTGTCACGTTCCATTATGGAAGTGCTCAATGTTGGCAGCTAAAAGTGCAAACACAGCAAATTTAATATAAAGTTGATCTATTATGTTTATGATGGTGATGTATTGATGATAAAGTTTTATTATTGTATAATTATCAAATACATTGTCTATTTTAAGCAAGTGCACATAAATGTAGAATATTTAGGCATCATCAGACAAAATAGACGTTTTTCACTGCAGCCATTTTGACATGAACTAGCAGGTAAACACAGGTGTTACTAATGGCATTAATGAAGGTTCAGTTCCATTTAGGTGTAACAGAGCCAGGATGCTGCTATTGTTCATGCTGCCTCACTGGAAAGACTCTGCTGCACTTAAATGGAACAGAACCTTCATTAATGCCATTAGTAACACCTGTGTTTACCTGCTAGTTCATGTCAAAATGGATGCTGTGAAAAAGGCCTGTTTTTAAACTGTGATTTCCAAGTACCACTTACATCAGACAACATTTGGCTGTGGAATTTTCTGAGACTCTGGGACCTTTATGATTTGGTCTGAGGCAGCTCTAAATTTGTTTGCAGAATAAGAACAAACTCAAGTAAGAACGTACTGATGAATTTAGGAATTTTGTTTAAAACAGTCAGACACAGGGTTGAAGCACAGATCTGTATGTGCACACTGTTTGTGAATGAAAGCAAAAGGAGAGTGTCATATTAAATGTACACAGCTGCCTGTATGTTGTCACCAGAACAGCTATTACTATGCTTACTTCTCACATAGGCAGCTAATTGATCCTAAACTGAGTTAAACTGAGTTTCACCTAAGTAATTACCACAAGTTCATTTTGGCATTCAAAATGATTCATTTCCAGTGGTGATTACTGACTGGAATCTGAGGTCTTCCCGGGCCTGGAGTTATTAAGAGTGTCCACCCTGCTGAAGGAAAGCAGCTTGTAGAATATATAACACATTGTTTCTCTTTAGCAGGCAGACCTCGTGCACAAGTTTCTCAATCTCCTCTGGCCCACAGCTTTGTTTATTCTGGGGGATTGAATTTAGAAAACCACAAAGCTGAAGAAATTGAAGGAAAAAAAAGTGTGTGTTTTGGAGATCATATTTTCTTATGATTTCAGTTTATTGTCCCGAAAGAGGTCACTTATAACCTGGATCCACACTTTGAAACCAATAAAAGAGGGAAGAAGTTGGGATTATTGACAGCTGGTGCACAGAAAGAGTATCTTTTAGACATGCCAAATACTTTTTAGCATTCCATGTTAATGGCTAATGAAGAAATTATATATGTCAGTTTTAATTATTCCTTGACAGGCTTGGGTAATAGTGCTCTCGTCAGTCAATCATAATCACATACTGTATATCTGTGTACAGCCAATCTCAGAGTCCATGCTAGGAAATTAGGGATACAGATGACTTGAATTAAAACGTAGCTTCTGTATACACATGGAAGAGGCACTGGCTAAAGCTTAAATAATAAAATGTCAGGGTAATTAAAATCTGGAATTTCTACCACCACCTCATTCCACCACCAGTCTCCCAACCGCATCTCTCGATCCCTGCTCCCTCAGGTGAGCCCTCAGACGCGGCGGCGGGCCCGAGCCTCGCTCTCAGACATATCCAGCCCCAGGGAGATCGAGGGCCTGTCGGTGCGGCAGCTGAAGGAGATCCTGGCCAGGAACTTTGTCAACTATTCAGGGTGCTGTGAGAAGTGGGAGCTGGTGGAGCGCGTCACCAGACTGTACCGGGAGTCGGAGGAGAACAGGAAGTCAAGTGGGTATTCTGCCATCGTGTTGTTGGAAGTCACTTAGTGTGGTAGCCTTGCATTATCTCAAACCCAATCCAGAACAATGAATACTTTATGCATTAACAAGTAAAAAAAATTGGAAATTTGATGGTGAATCTGATTTTAGTTTAATATGTATTGTATATATTTTATATATTCAATACTGCTTGGATTAGCAAGTATTGAGCCCTTAATCCTAGTTGCTGTGATTTTGAGAATGTGATTTCTGTCTCCTTTCAGTGGAAAACGTGAGCAATGCTATAACTGCAGGTAAGAACTCGCTCATCCGTGTGTGTGCACGCAGTATGCCTAGCAATAAGGATTGGTTGCTATGTCCTGTTTTTAAAGGACAGTTCCGCTCAAATTCAACCTGTGCCTCGTTTTCCTTTATTTTCCAACCATAGCCATCGGTTGTGACCAAAGTGTGGTCAAACACTTAATTCTAGAGTGCCGACGATCTGTAGTTGACCTCCTTTGTAGGCTACAGTGTATTTGCATGGGTCAAGTGTGAGAAACCAGAAACCGTAACCTTGGAAATTGAATGCCTCTGCTTCTCCTGACATTATTACATAGGTAATATATGCAGCACCTGCACCGATCCCATCTGAGCATGAAGAGGGTTCATTCTAAAGACTTTTCTTATTCTATTCACACTCAATGATTAAATGTTTCTTGCTTTACTCCTCCCACACAAAAGTGGTGGCCTTCCCCCCTCCTATCTGCAACGGTGCCATTGGAGGTAAGGCTTATAAAATTCCTTGCCGCTGTTGCCGTGGTCACACATACCATCTGCAGCCCGCCTCCCCATCGTCTAAATGGTGTCCCCTCACCATCTCCGCCTGCCTCCGCATCAATACTCACCATGATCCACGTCTCATTTGTGATCCAGCCGTCTTCTTTGTGGTTTTGTTGGGTCAGCAGCCTCTCCTCTGGTATGCGCCGCACCTCTATTGGAATGGCATTCATATCAGGATGACAGGAGGGAGATTCAGGCTGGTTTATTGAAGATGTGAATTGATGTGTTCATTATCCATTCCACTGAAGATCCTCCGTCTGAATGTTTCATTTCCACTTCACCTTTGTCATGCACAGAAGACATTGTTTCCCCCAACCTGAGCCATCAAGAGATTTCTCTCGCTCAAAGGTCGTCTATTCATGTGTTGAGTGTGTGAAAGCTAAATATATCAGGAATTGCATTATGCTGGTCATTTTAATTCACTTCCTCCGCTGCCCGCCGCCAGCGCTAAAGATTGCCCGGTTGTCATGGAAACACCTTGTCACAAAAACTATAAGCGGACATTGACATTTTTCAGGGGCCTGTTTGCTCCAAGCATGACCTTACAGAGAGATAAGGCACTCTGGGTAAGATGAGATGCTTTGGGGAGCTGCCGAACGTTGCTCAACTCCCTCGTTCCTCCTCAGTGCATGACATCATCGCTCTGTTTCGCTCGGTGCCGTGCGCCTTGCGGTCCGAAGCTCTCCCCAGTCTGATCCTCGGCTGTGGTCTCGTGTTCTCTTGCAGATGGCGAGCGGGGTCCGCTGACGAATCACGACGACAACCTGTGCAGGATCTGCATGGACGCCGTGATCGACTGCGTCCTCCTGGAGTGCGGTCACATGGTCACCTGCACCAAGTGCGGCAAGAGGATGAACGAGTGTCCCATCTGCAGGCAGTACGTCGTGAGGGCCGTGCACGTCTTCAAGTCCTAATCCACCACGGCGCCCGCCGCCTCCTGCCTCAGAGGAGACGTTAGGACTGAGACTGTACCTTAAGTCAATCATGCAGCTCATATCCTTAGAATTCCCAAAAGACTTTTTTGTGTGGATGTTCTATGTTTGTATTCCCCAAATTATCACATTATTTGCACATTGAAATATTATGAGGAACGTGTTTTTGTTTTGGTCATAATTTGACTCTAGTTTGACCAGTTGGTGGGAGTGTAGGATTCTGCCATCCTATGAGTCATTCCTCAACTAAACATATCTGTAATCCGTGTTCATTCCTCAATGTCTGTCTTGCTTTTCTTACAAATGATCAACGTGAAGAAGAATGTGTGGTACTGAGCCACGTACAGTCTTGTCTAACACAACTCGTCACCCTCAGATCTGCCTATAAACTGTAGCTAGCATTCTACTGAGGATCCTCAGCAGAGCACTTCTCTTTACACCTGCTGCAAGTGACTACATATCTTAGTAAAAAATCGCAGATGGAATCACGCCGAGCCTCGCGGCAGGAGAGCGAGGGGTGAGTGAACTAGGTGCCAAATAACGGGTTATGCCCCCCCATGCTTCTCACCCCTTCTTTCTCTGCCCTGTGTTGGCCGGTGTGCGGCTGTTGATTGTTCAGCATGTTGTACCAGAAAGCACTTTTTAGATTGTACACACTGTGTGTTAATGCACCACTGCTCACAACCCACTGCAAACAATGACCAGTAATAGTGTCTGAGATAGCATGTGTCCTAATTGATGAATACTTGTCCAAACTCAGCTCGACTAATCATGGATTTCTGAAGGCCACCATAATTTAGGGGTGGGTAGAAAAAAAAGAAGAAAACAATCAAGATTGATTGTCCTTTCGTCCCTTTTTGTGCAGTCATAGGCTTATATAAGAGTGTTATTTAGCCCATGAATAAGCAGGTTCTCTGCTGTTGTCGTTTAAGCTAAGGATACTGGTGATTTATGATGAATTAGGTGCATTATTTAATTTGCTTGACAAATTATTTTTGCCATCTCTATAACAAAACCATTACTCACAGCCACTGATTACAGTTCTTTCTAAAAGCCCCAATCAGCCCTGATGAATCGGCTCACCTCTGGCCCATACTGATCAGGTACTGCATTACACAGATAAGTGGTAAGTGATCATGCAAAGTCTGTCATTACAGCAATATTTCACCTCTGCTGTCACCTCTGTCCTGTCCCAGCACTCAGCTGTTGGGACAAAAGGAGAGAACCGGTGCTAATTCACTCAGCCATCTTCCCTGTTTTCCACCTTTTGACTGTGGATGTGATTTTTTCTGAATGTTTTTATTTTTTTTCTTATTGTCGTATATTGTCAGGAGTGGAATGAAGTGTCTTAATGCTTTTAAGTTGATTTATTTCATGTAGTTGTAAAGTATCAAACTAACTATTCAAAGATATAGCGACAAGTTTACTGACACCTGTGGTATAGAAAGTATATAGAAAAAAAATGACTTGCTGTACAGTTGCATATATTGATCCATATCACTGAGATGTACATATCTATATTTTTTTCCATTTGATTTAAATTGTGTAATATCAGATTAATGAAATGTCCCTGGGATTGGGTTAGTTTATTACAACAGAGTTATGTTTTACCGTCAAGTGGTTTGAAATGTGTTAAATCTGCATAGGTTTGCTTGAAGTGTCCCTGTTGGGAGAACCAGAGCATGGCAACATAAGCTTGTATGGCACTGGATTTGAGATGTTTTTTCCCCGCTCCCTCCCTACATACATGACCCGACGTCCCGGTTTTCTTTCTTTCCATCCTGCTCATTTAAAAAAAAAAAAAATAAAATACCCAGCTCTGTACTGTACTCACAACAAGTCAACATTGCTGCTATTACAGAAAAGATGTCCCATACAATCAGCAACAGTAGCTGAGCAGGTTGCACTTTTCTTTCAGAAAGGGTGTAATTGTGTGCAAGGTCTAGTCTTTGTATTTGGGAATGTTGAACTTTTTATTTTGGTAATTAAAGGATTTAATCAAAGTCTTGTATGTTTTTGCATATTTGGACATAAGCAGCACCTGCATTATTTAGGATTAAGAGTACTCTTTGCACCACATGGGGCTGATTGCTCAACCAAAAGCACTGGTATACTAGAAATGCTTGGACCATAAAATAATTTTTGGGCAAGGCAGCAGAACCCTCTTCAGTGGCATTGTTTACACGTTTTTATGAAATATTCATGCATGCTTGCCAAGCTCTGTCACTCTGCAAACAGTTTCCAGATGACATGGTGAGAATCCAAACAACAGACAGCACCTGCCGCCAAAAGATCAACTGTAAATCTGCACTTACATCCAACTACGGCATTCAAAGAATCCAGAACACTGAAGGATGGTACAAATGAAATACTTTTAATGACATCAGCATAGTTTTTAGATTTACAAATATAAACATTATCACATTCACCTGAGGTGATATCAGATCTATTACAGCACAACACAACCCAAAAGGGCCAAAGCACACACAAATGACACCTGTTGTGGTAATAGTCAAACAGAAGCAAATAGGTTATTTTTTTCAATGTTATTTGTACTTAAATGAAGCACCAGATGGACGGGGTTAACCACATCAGGAACAGTCTGGTGAGTTGTCCCAGAAATATCTAATTTGGCTTTGAGATACTTGACTGATACACACCTCTCTGGCACTCACTGTGTATTAATGGGGCGGGCCCCGCCAATCTGGTGCCCAAGTTGGCTAAAACAAACCAGATAAATTATCCTCAAACATCTGACCCAGCTCTGTAAGATATCTATGTCAAGTATGAGTTGCTTAACAAATGAATAAATACAAAATGAAAAAAATCAATAAATTAATTTTGGAATTGATAGAAAAGGGTCTCAAACCACTCTTGATATAAGGTACACAATGACATAAGGTAAATGAATTCAGATGAGAGTATAACAGGAATATGAAATTTATTTTCTCAATTTTTATCATTCTTGAAATACATAAGATATTCAATAATTTATTCAGATATCCATTGCTGTACATGTTTTTTTGCCAGTAACTGAGTTTACATTAATGTCAAATACAGGTTTTGGCACAGAAGAGACCTAGTTGTATCAAGGCAAAATGAGAAAGAGACATGCTGTATAGTGTAACTGGGAAAATGCTCACACTTTGCTTTAAAGCAGGTCTGAAAGACACTGTAAACTCAAAATGATGCTTGTATAAAAATATTTTTTTTTCCAAATAGTTAAAGAATAAAAATAACCCAACAAAGTCAAAGTTACAAGCACAAGTCTTTATAAAAAGTACAATCTCAACACAAACACATGCATGCGTTTTTCCCCTTTTCTGTCTGTCGAGCGAACATGAAGTGAAGAGTCCATCTTAGATCTTGCACAGACTGCGGCGTCCAGAAATCTCCGGCTCTTGTTTCAATTCATTTAATGTGACATTGGTTCAGAGAGTTATCACAGGAGCAGTTTTAAAAAAAAAAATGTGTTGTTCCGTTTAGTGCAAAGGTTGTCTTTTGATACATTTTGTCCTTTTGGGAACTAGCTGATCTTCTGGAGCAACTTGTCTTCTTTCAATCCGAACTGCACGCTCACTGACATCTCGGCGATGAACCTCTCGCAGGCCATCTTGGTCACCTGCTTGCAGTAGCGCAGGTCGATCTGGCAGATGCTCCCGCAGCGCTTGAAGAAGGTGAGCGAGTGGTCTGTGACCCGGTTGCAAACTAAAAAGAAACAGGGAGACGTGGGAAATCAATGGTGGGGTTAGCATTTAAAAAGGGTGACTCAGGTATGAAATTCACTGCAGATACGATTATTTAACTTTCTCCTCACTCCTGATGCACAACTTTCTATGCTTCCAAAAGGCTTTTCTTTCCTTTTCAAGCAAGTCCAAGAGCTCCTGGGTGTAAACACAAAGTGAATTGTATTGTAAAAGCAATACATGCTGATGTTCAAATGTGTCAACATGGGGTAAAAGTTAGTCCTGCTCTAGGCACACACACATCACATAATGAGTACATGCTGATTATGCAAATGAGGCAAAAACTAATTTGGGAACACCTGCTCCTCTCCTTTGTCTGCCCTCCCTCTCCAGGTGTCTCAAATTAATTAATTAGTTACCTGTTTGCATGTTGTGCATGTGGCCCAGTCACGATCCCATCTTTTTCTGCTCTGTTTGACCAAACCTCTTTGACCCTTATGTTTTGTAATTCCGTCATTTTTTTTTTTTTACTATATTTCTGCACTATATATTTTTATTCTTTGGGCCTCAAAACTCTGGTTGGTATCTGTTTTACTGACTTTGTGTTTGAACCTTGTATTACCAAAGCTCTAACACCCACTATCAGGACCAGACTCATAAACTCACTGCTCCTTAAAAACAGACCTTAGGAAATGACATCAGGAGAAATTTAAGAAGTTATTAAAAAAGCTCTTGAGTGCAATTCCTCTATTTTTTATGAACAGTCTCATTTCTTACTAATTTATTAAATTTTCCCAAACTACTCAAAACTGAATTAATAACAGTTAATAAACTTCTCACTACCTCTGAGGCTAGGACACGTAATTAATTTTTTCATTTATTTAAATATTCATTTATTTAAATAAGCATGTTGGTCAGTATTAATGCTGTCTATCAGGGGGTAATGACCTTGGTTTGATACATAACATTACAAATCCATTGTGTCACATCACTGGTTGGTTTAGTTTAAATACATGAAAAGATTAATATAAGTTTAAATATATGAAATATAAGTTTAAATAAAAGATTTAAATATTGGTTCCTGTTATTTAAGCGCAACTATAAAATATGCCATCTTAGTTTCAGCAGACATGAGACACAGGCATACTTGAGCCTACACCAAATAGTTTAAAATAATTATTTATATTACTGTTGGGTGTACAGAAACCTATGAAGACTTTGAACTGTGACCTAACTGTCTAAAACTCTCAATGTATGAAATGAGAAGCTTCTTTTTTACTGTAGGAATTTCAAAACAGGTTAAGGGTGGTCATAAAGGGAGGAAATAATGAAGATTTTGTTTTCTCAAGAGGGTTTCGTGCATCCAGCCCCTGGTCCAGAACACCAGGCCCCCTGAAAGTGTTCCCTCTTACCCCCTGACTTGCTCTGAGGGGTCTCACCTGACAGGTTGATCTCAGTGAGCGAGTCCCTGGTCGTGGTGCCCGCTGCCGTCAGCAGGTTGACGGACTGGTCGTTGATGTGGTTGCAGTAGCTCAGGTCCAGCCTGGACAGTGACGGCATCTGCCGACTGATGAGGCGCAGGGACGTGTCGGTGATGTCCAGCCCCGCCAGCCGCAGGTCCACCACGTTCCGCAGCTTGCAGCGGTTGTCCAGCTGACCTGAGGTCGGCCAGACAGAGAACAAGTTCAGAACCTCCGACCTCCATCACATCAGCTCCGATGAACACTTAAGTCTATTCACTCGTTTAGCCGTCTATTAATCTCATCTGAAACTCATCAGGGCAATGGGGTATATTTTATTATACCCACTGGAGGGCTCTAATTTATCCTTAATTGATCTATGCTCTTATGTGGAAAACCATTCAGTAAGAAATTTGGTCTCAACCGCAAAGAAATTCTGACAGTGATGCAAATTTAATTTTACTTTTAGCACTAACACATGGACTAATGCACAAATGTGTTTTAAAGTCTTGGGAAAATACTCCCAACTTGTAAATTATTGAAGAGTTGGCCTCCACCTCTCAAGTGAGTGAGGCTGATGGAGGCACTGCAGCGCCCAAGTATTGTCTGCATTACTTCAGACACTTCAGTATGAGACTTTAGCAGCGGAGTGACACGGAGGCTTTCACTGAACACAACTTTCTCCTTCTATCTCCCTCTCATGTCATTTCTTTTTATGCTTGTCTGCTGTAAAATCTTGCTGATCAAAGAAAAGAGCACTTCCTATAGAAACTGAAACTTCATCAACAACACAATCAAAACACCAGTGTAAAAAACAAACAAACAAAAAAACCTCCCACCACATATCAAAAATTAAAATTTCCCAAAATCTCAGATCATGACTTTTAAAAAGGTCATGTATGGCCTCTCTCTCTGATAGCAAAGTGTGTTTTGAAGCAGCAGAGCAGCTAAACAACAAATGTATTTTAGGAGTCAAATGTGCATACATCCATCTACCTCATTTAATCCATATTTTGATCATCTAAAAACATTTATATAAATGTATTTCACAGTGTTGTTGACATCCTGGACTTTTACATCCCATAGCAAGACGTCAGAAAATTCTATGAACACCAGATTAGCATCATGCCTCAGCTTCGCTAAAAGCTGATTTGACAAAGTTTATAGAAATGTCCTGGTCACTCCACTTAAATCCTCCTCAGTGTTTTCATCCAAGGCAGCATGCGTTTGCACATTTGTTAAGCATGGAGTCAAACCTCTAAGCCCTTCAGTGTCAGTGCGTTGATCGATCCACTGAGCTACCTGGTCTGTTGTCTGTAGGGGGGGAGAGCAGGTCCCTCATCTGGGCGTCTTTGAGTCCCTCCACCCACTGGACATCCAGGGCGCGCAGCAGCGGGCAGCTGGAGGTGCAGAGGGCAGAAACAGCCACCCAGGAGCACCCCGACAGCTTTAACACTCGCAGACCTGAAAACACAAAACAGCACCATACAGACACTGATACAGACTCCAACCAGACTGATAATGAACCTTCCTTAGATATTTCTTGTCAAGACATCTAAAGAAAGAGTTTAATTTCTGCCCAACACACTGTGCCAATGATTAATAATAAATATTTCCTACTTCCTGTCTACAGATCAATAGCGCTTCATGGTTAGGCAGCTGGCGCACACACCTGGCAATCTGTTAATAAGCCAGCTTAGCTGTTTCTTGGAAATGTTGGTCCAGCTGAGGTCCAGGGACAGGGGCTGTCTGCGGATGATGCCGCTGAGCATGAGCGGAGTGATGGAGGTGCAGCGGTTCAGATCGATCCTTGTCCAGAGCCTTTTATCACAGCACCTAGCCACCAAACACAGTGTGTCAGTGTGAGCCGCACTCTTCTATTTTTAAACAGCTGATGTAGAACATTAATAATTAAACATTACCAGGTTCTCAGAGCAGAACATTCTCAAAAAAATACCCTTGCACAATGAAATGAAATGAGGAAATATGAGTACTTTCCATAATGGCATGCATGAAATGTTCCCTTATCTAAAATGACTGATTACTGTTTGCTTTCAGTGTCAAAAACCTAAACTATGTGCTGTCCATTTACCATCTGTTCCAAGTCTTGCAGACTCTCATGCAGACGCAGAGCTCCTTGTGTGTGAGGAAGCCAAAGACCCTCATCCAGGCCTCGCGCTGCATTAAGTGGGTTTTCCCGTCTTTCAGAGGCAGTCTGTCGGGGGGAGGGCTTATCGGAGGGGGCCGAATGACGTGACGTTCCATTTGGACGCACTTGGGCGGGGAGCGCGGGGGCACCGGCCGGGTGGTCGGGGTGCTCCGGTTGAAGCCCAGAGGGGTGATGGGACTCGGGTAGAAGTGGCGCAGCTCCCAGGGGGTTCCGTTCATCTCTTTGGTCCTGAGGTGGGGCCTCTGGTCCCCCAGGTCGCCGCCGTTGCGGAACGACCTCTTGGGCTCCTCGTTCTCGCTCTCGGGCTCCACCTTGAGAGGCTGGCAGTTCTCGTTGGCCAGGCAGTCCTCCGTCTTCTGGATCTCCTGGTTCAGCGCTTTGCTCAGCTCTCGGCTCAGCTCCCTGTTGGGTAGACGGCGTTTGCGGCGAGCTTTGGGGCGCGGGCCCTTCTCCTGGGTCTCGCTGCCGCCCTCGCTGCTGGGGCCGGCCTGCGGGGAGCTGCAGTGCGATTGGTCACTGTCGGCGACGGGCGTTTTGATGGTGGGACTCAACAGTTCATTCCTGGGGTCCCTGTCGTCTGCTTCGTCCTCAGCCTCTCCCAGGCGGCCTCTCCTCTCTACTGCTAAGCGGAAGTGAGACTCCCTTTCCTCTTCATCCTCTTCTTCTTCTTCCTCCTCGTAGTCCTCTTCCGTCTTGATTTGGTGCAGTGGTTTGGGGAAGTAAGGGTCGTCTGATTTTTCCTGTGGGAGAAGATGACAAGCCTTTAGTTACATTACATACAGAGTCTGGTGCAAGTGGAATCACCCCATGGCCCCTTCTATCCAGGATGTGACTAAAGATGATATGACCATTCAGAAAGGACAGGCGTCAACGTACCCTCTTTCTCACTCCGAGATCCTCGTCCTCGTCATCGTCAAAGAGCTTCCTCTTCTTCCTCAGCTTGTCCTCAGGCCTGGGCCGGGGCAGGCAGCTGGGGGAGAGCAGCGGCGGCTGCCGGTGGAACGTCTCCTCGGGCCGGTACCTGGGCGTCTCCTCCCTGTCTGGCCTCCGCTTGGCTGCAGAGGGAACGTCGCCCCCCTCCTCCTTCACGGGCTTCTGTTCCCTCAGCAAGGAGCCAGGGAGGTTGGAAGCATACTTGAACCCTGGACCTCTTTTTTGCTTACATACCAAAAGGGACAAAATAGAGAAAGACAACTTTATACCTTAAGCTTATGACAACCAGGCAGCTAACTGTGCTCCAAGGTTCCTCTTGGCTTTATAAAATAAACACAACGCCTCTGCTCTCAAAACACTGCTGCCTAGTAAACACTTCCCTGCCTCTGCCACAGACAAAGAGTACAGTAACACATGATTCACAATAGAAAGTAAACAGGAAGTGGCAAGCTGACACACTTTGATTAAAAAACGAAAGCAGCTACGTCTCGTCTGTGGGTTATAAACATGTAGATTGTCTCTTTGATCTTAGCAAATCTGAAATTAGTCCAACAAAAGCTGTCGGGTGTGCCATGTTCAGAATGAAAGTACTTAAAACCAGGATATGCAAATCCTACACGCATTTATTAAGCAGTTACATAATCTAAATCCCATGACTCACACGCTTATATTGGTACTCACTTTTCCAGTTTTCCCAGCATGGTTGCACTTAGGACATTCCCAGCAGTTGGGGAGTTCATCGTTCACCACGCCTGACGCATCGCTCACCTGGAAAGTAAAGCAGGAAAATGAAGACAGAGTTCAGAAAGGAGTCGTCTTAAAAGGAGTCCTGTGTACACTGTCTTTACCGCAGACGAGGATGATAAAAAAGGGAAGTGAAAGTGACTGTTGTGAGGCAGTTTAACACGGTTTAACCCCAACCGCACTTAGCGGACACTCTTGCTTCATGCATTAGTGGAAAGGGGAAGTAAAATTAAAGATCCACTCAGAATCCACTTCAAATCTTCCAGTATGCATTTCTAAATGGCTGCAATACTGCTGAATACTGCTGAATACGTCTATAAATTTGCAGAGAAAAAATCCACTGAGAAAAAAAAATAGTTACCCAGGATGTAACTCCAGTTCTATGTGTAGGTGCTCCACCCTCTAACAGACTTCGCTATTGGTTCACACCTAAGGCTAAGGCCATTAATGAGTAATGCTAGCAACGTGGAGGATCAGGAGGCGGCCAAGCACATGTCCTCCACTGACACACCCCTGAAAAGTGCAGTAGAGGGTGTAATGTCCCTGGTGAGTGTCCTTTATTGTAAACACCCCCATCACGGCCAAGTTCACGACGGGGTGGCGGGAGTGGCCGGGCAGGCGTGGGATGGCCTGAGCTGATGGTGGGCCTGACGATGTCTCTGCCTCTGGTGTTGTTGCTGCTGTTGTTGCTGGCGAGGAGGAGACAACTGTGGGCAGAGATGAGATCCCAGCTGCTCAGACACCTTCCGGACCGTCTCCAAACGGTCTAATTTGGCCGTTTCTCTGTCCCTCTCAGATGGAAGCCATGGCCGACCAATCGGCTGGCAGCATCAGGGAAGCACAGGAGGTGCAAGACTTGCTAGAAGCCATCACCTTCTACCGTGCGACATCCGGGGGTGAACTTGAACTCACAGATGATTTGTTTCTCAAGTTGGCTGAGTGGGAAAAAAAGGGGGATGCTGTGTGCCTCCTACCTCCTGACTGGGCGGTGAATGCAAAGATCTTTTCTCAGGTGCAGAGGTGCAGCCTCATTGAGGGTAAACCAATAGTGAGGTCCGTTAGAGGGTGGAGCGCGTACACATAAAACTGGTTTTACCAAGCCTATGCTGCCAATGACTTTGTGTGTTTTTGAAAGGGTGTGTGCTGCTTTACAATTTGCTTTGCAATTAGTTTATGAAATATCTCAAGCACGGCAATCACTGAAGTGTGTTCAGCAGCGTACGGTGTCATTTGTGCACATCATTCTGGGCAATAAAAGTCATTCAGCATTTACCATTGGGTGGATGTTTTTACCCAGGGTGCCCCAGTGTGATTCAAACCCTCAAGCTTTTGCAGTGTTAGTGCCAGGCTCCAGAACACATTCTGAGTTAAGGTAGAGTGATGAGCTGGTTCAGAGCTGGTTATATAAACAGGAAGTCAACAACAGTTTCTCATCAAATTGCCTTTCATGACTAAACCCTCTGAGTCATTCACATTAAACTGAGATGACCTGGCATTCCTGGCACACTCCTGCAACACATGAGTCACAGAGTGAATGATCTGACTTAGGTGGAGTTGGACGCACTCCTCACCTCTGAGCCTGGCCCTCCTTACCTTAAGGCAGTTGGGATGGACAATCTCATTACAGATAGAACACTCCATAAGCATGAAGTTGAACTTGTCCTCCTCCTCCTCCAGTGTGTCTTCCTTCCCTGCCTCCTTACATACCACACACACCGCTGTGTGGGGCAGAACTGGCTGCAAGGATTAAACACACACATGTAAGCATGAAAACATACAATGTATAAACAGGTTACATAAAGGAGGTATTCTAAATGGGGTTTCCTTTTTATAAGAGAAATTTAACAGTGCACCTGGGTATTCATTGGAAACGGAGCAGTATGCAGAAACATGTAACAGATGTTGTTCAAATGCTGGCACTTCATTTGAGTTCCTGTTTTTCAGGTTCCCAACACTCACATGGCGATCAGATTCAGACTTTTTAGGTTCTTGATTAGTAAAATTCAAGTGTGTAAAACAGGTATGTATATGACATCAGAGACTTTTCATTTTTTTACTCATGATCTTGTCAAGAAATCAGGGTAAAATAAACCTATCCATTCATCCATTTCCATACCCGTTTATTCTTAATCAGGGCTGCAGGGAGCTGAAGTCGATCCCAGCATGCATTGGGCTAAATGCACGGTAAAACTGTCCATTTAATCATTCCTCAGGATGTGAAGTATTGACGCAAGAAAATAGAGAAGGCCAAACAACTTGGACATATTGATAAATTTAGATCCTATCCTATTTGAAAAGTGAGGTGCTTTCAAAGCCATTCATTAATGTTCAATAACTTTTATAGCCTTAATTTAATTTTCTTACATCTTCAAACTTTTGAGGATTTTCAAGGCCTGTGGGACCCCTGGCCCCAATTTACAATTACAATTCTTAATAATCTAATCCTGTTTGAATGACAGATGTTTCTTGTTCCTTATAAATACAAGACAGGCCAGTAGCTGAACTCTACCAAACCTTATGAACTTCAGTAAACTCTACAGTGCCAACATGGCTGACTCACCGCGATGCACTGCCTCATGATGCAGGACTGCTTCATGCGCCCCGGGCCTCCGAACTTCTTCATGTCCTTGCAGAAGTGACACTCGCCACACTCCGTCCGGAGGCACGCCTCGCACTTTCGGCAGCGCGTCCTCCTGCGCCGGGCGCCGGACGAGCTGCGGTTGGACGGCAGCTTGACGGCTGCCGACGTCCCCATCTTGGGCTTTGGCCGGTTGGCTGCCCGCTGCTGGAAGAGAGAGACAACACAGTGAGGCTTGGCGAAGCAGTGCAGGGCAGAAAAAGTGGGAGAGACGTCCTGAAGCAGATTTGCCTCTTCTAAAGCCGTTCACCAGATGGGGGAAAAATAAATCAATTTCTTAGACATGCTACCTCTGAGAGGAAACCATCACCGTGACTGGTGACTTCATTCTTTATCACCCACACACACCGATCAACCTTTGGATCAATAACAACAGAACCACAAAATCCACATAGGTCAAATTTTCAAATTTATTTCAATTCTCTTCACTCCTGCCATGCAAGGGCTGAATAACAACACCATGGAAGACGTATCATAAGCCATTACTGCGATTCCTTCTGCAGAGAGGAGGGTTACCTTGGCAACACATTTGCCTTGCTTGTGGCAACTGTTTGAAGATGGAATGGAGAGAAGGGGGAAAAAAATAAGCTTACCGGAGAGGTTATGATTGAGTGTGAGACTGTGTGCATTTTCATAATGTCATTTATATTTTGTTCTTCTTGCACCACAGAGATCAAACAGCCTGTGGGCTCTTTTCTCTGTAATGATGAATGTAGTTCTTTGAGCTACCAAAATACCATTATTAAACTTATTTCATAATTATTAAGCACTATCAATTATTTAAAAGGCATTCCAAGTGAATGCTTGTTCTCTTTCTAGCAAGACCATGGTGCAGCACTATGGACACATGACTCTACAGGAAAAATAAGAAAACAAGACACACACACACAACAGGCCATTGCAGGCCAAATGAAAATCTAGACTAATTGTTTTTGAGTCACAGGACCTCGACAGAGAGAAACAAACTGGTGCTGAGTCCATTCACTTTCACAAAGACCCATCTCAGTCTATCAGTGATGTTTTGTCCCAGTGTTATCTTCTCTTCCTCAGCTATGACGTCGACTTTATGCATCCCACTCTAGTACTGTAAGAGCAGTTGGCTTTGTCTGCAATACACTCAAAAGGTAAACATTTTAGATAATTTAGGCTACTGCGGGTGCAAAGCTGATCCTGTCTTTTATTTATATGGTGCATATAAAATCAAGACAAAACAGCCTATTATTTTGCTAGCATTAAGAGTCTGCTATGCCACAGCAGGGCTGTAACAAGGTTTGCATTATATATTGCTGGCTGTGTTTTAGTCTTAAAAGGACATATGAATTTGTAATGAATGAATGAATCAATCAAGAAAAGCTCCATGACAAGTATGTAAAAATGGATCAACAGCAATATCCCTCCGCCTCATGTTTACCAGAATACCCTCTGCCAAACATTTCTCCATCAGGAGGCTTTTGGAAACGGGGACGTTTTGATCGTCTTCACCTTGCCTATCTTCAAGCCTATTTATTTCCTACACCGTTATAGCATCATCGGTGGCTGCGCTTTGGCTGCGGCTGCTGATGCGGCGTTGAGCGGAGACGGGGCGAAATGAATCCGACAGCTTTCCATAAAATCTGATTGACTGCCGTGGAAATATGGGAGGGAGACATCAGAGAAAAGGCTGAGGCTGCAGGGGCTACGGCTGTCAACACCGCACACTGTTCAAGTGTCATCGATTTTCCTGACCTTGTCTGATACTCCTGTTTTTCTAATATCTGTTATCAGTTTTTGACTGAACAAAGTAACTGTTAAAAATGCACTGAGCCTTGTTGCACACTCTTTCTCCTGAAAAACTAAAATAGTTTTAACATGACAGCAGCTATTGTTCTAATCTATCCCTGAGGAGTGTGGCTATTTGTTGCTGTTTTAACTTCGAGATACGGTGCTGTAATCTGATTGCAACGGTGCCAAAAAGTATTGCACACAAAGGCAGAGCAGCCCTGGCCTGTTTGGAGCAGGTGGTCCGCAAAGCAAAGATCAGCTGACCGGCCTTTACTGTAACTTGGAGGAGTAATATGTCAGGAATTTGGGATTGGTTTTGCTGAAACCTGTGAACAAAAAGAAAGAGAAAAAAAGACAGCCTGTAACAGAGTGAAGCCCTCTGACTCAGTTTCAGCTTAGATTTCAGTGGGAGGAAGTCACAAGGCCTCATCATCGTCTGCTGCCCAAAGCCAGTGGTCCTCACCAAACCACAACACTCAAAAACAGGAGCGAGAGTGTGTGTGGGGTGACATCTCCATCAGTGGATCAGAACAGAGATCAAAATAACCTCGCTGATGAACACTGGCTTAGTGGGTGTTGTTTGTAGGTGTAATCATTGTGCGAGCACGAAAAACAGACTTCACAACTGTTTATTCAGGCTGAGGGGAAGGAAGTGCCATATAATCCATATTCTATAGCTATTACACATGTTTTCCTTCCACTATACAGGTCAAGTAGCTATTGCAGACAGGGTAGCCTATACAACATGCTTAGGCAGACAGATGTACTTTACACCACAAACCTGTCTGCTCTGTTTTAGCCCAATTTGAGAAGATTTGTCTGAAGTATAGGAGGACAGATTTAACCTAAACCATTCCTCCTACTGGTGCAAACTTGAACCGAAATTCAATGAATGGTCATTTTGCCAGGCACCCCGTCATACACCCCCCCAGAGGTATCCTGGACCCCAGTTTTGGAATCACTGGTGTAACAAGCAAAAGTAGAGCCACCTCATTGTTCCCTCTCCCCATCCCCCTCCTCAGTTCCTGCTTAAATAACATTGCCTAAAGCCCTCTTAAAGGCACAGAGTAGGCCAAGTTTGAGAAGTGGGAGAAAAATAACAAAACAGGAAAATCAACACTACCAAGAGGAAACAGAGGAGGTTGTGTATGGATGTTAAATCACAGCGTTTATGATGATGTGAAAGAGCGCAACCTTCTTATACTGGCACAGGAGGCACATGAGGTTATGGACAGATCCAAGGTATTTGTGTCTATAACGAGTCAAACTGCACTGAACCTGTGAAAGGTGCTCATTAAAAATGGGTCAGCGGTGGCGAAGATGATAGATTATACAATCTTTATGTCCACGAAAGAAAGGACAGGAGAGATATTAAAGGTCAGGGGATCAAGCCTAACTGTCAGCTCGAGCCCATTTCTTTCTACAAAGGGAACAATAATATGTTATACTCCACTAAAAAAAACATGGATACAGTAGCTGAGGGTTTCACAGGCAGCCTTCTCCTTACAGCCAGAGTAGATATATAGGGCAGAAGAGGGAAAAAAGGCTAATCCAAGGCGGCTGGAGAAAAACAGCGTTCGTCTCAGAAAAGGATTAGTGTTTCACAACACACCCGGCATGCAGAGAGGACATATATAGAAGCGTTAGAGCTCTGACCTGTTCAGACTCTGAATCATAGTCCTCATCGTCTCCGCTCAGTGACAAGGCCATGGCTCCTCTCTCTCATCGTTTGTCCACAGTACAGAAAACTAATATGGCTGAAGCCACCAGCTCAGCTCAGCACTGCTCTGCCCCCTCCCTTCTCTCTCACACACACACTCACACACACATGAACTGGCAGCTGCTACAGCCATACAAAAGGGCGTCAGGCATGCTCATGAGTACTATGCTGCGTTCAGGTCCCATGGGAAAGACGGAAGTCGGTCGTTTTGAGCATGGTTTGGATCGCTAATAATAAGGAAACGCCTACAGTCGATTAGAAGACGACGCCAAACAGAAAAAATACTTTACGATTTTTTCAAACTGTGGTTGAAGTCAGCCATTGTTCTCTTATTCCGCGTGAAAATGACGGTTAACGGCTTCACACGAGTTTGACACGTGAAACAGGCAATTTCTTTGGTTTATTTCCGTACGACGTGAATGCAACATGAGACGTCGAGAACAGGTCGGGAACAGAGAACAACGGAAACCAAGAGGATTCACTCCCGTTTACGTCCGTATTCGGTTCAGTGGCCTGTGTTTAATTTCTCAGAGAAGTTCATTTGATTCAATACTGTCGAGCGAGTGACCCTGAAATCCGTACGAGGAGTGATATGTTTAATGTCAGTAATGAATATTCGTGCAGTCTGTATTGGCTGTGGTTGTGACATGACAGTTTTTTCATGTTCTGATCGCAGATAAATACGCGCATGTGCAAGTTAATTTCCCGCCCTGCACTGTTCGGATGTAACGAACAACGGTTTCCGTTGGCTCGGAATTGAGGTGAATCATCTTGATAGCCCAGTCTTCGAGAGGGCGGCAGATGGCATAGCGACAGATAATAATACTTCGATGGGTTGACAGCTTTTGGAATATAATACCCAACTTTTTGTTTGAACAGTTTGGGGGTGTAAAATTTCATTTGCAGTGTCCTTACAGTGTAGGCAAACTCCCAGTGAAATCTGCAAATATTCATAAGCTAGGCCTTTTCTGCTGCTCCCCCTCTACTCCACAGAAATATTTTATTTGGAACAATATAAAACCATCAGGGCCTTTGCCAGGAATTTTGGGGCCCATGAACAGATAAGAGACACGTGGAGCTTTTGGCCCCCTGAATCATTCCCACTTTACCCCCCTTATGATGGCCACAAATGTTATATACTCAATCACTGTCACCCTGAATTCATTTAGAGATTTAACATTATGACCTCCACAGAGGAATTCTATCCGATAATTATTGTGAACTCAGCGCACTTTTATGAATGCTCTCGAAATGGATTTAATTCATCAACGTTTTGACGTCATGGGGCCTTTGACAAGATGCAAAAGTTAATTGAGCAGGCATGTTGGTGCACCTATACAATTAAAGGTGCAGGCCCCCAAGCATGTGAAAAAAAAGTAGTAGACCATGAGTTTCACAGACATAAGACATTTATACAAGTTATTCACACAGAATC
>OMLF01036394.1:23194-33651 GCA_900302615.1 Holocentrus rufus | reverse complement strand
TCTCTCTCTCTCTCTCTCTCTCTCTCTCTCTCTCTCTCTGTGTGTGTGTGTGTGTCAAATTCAAATAAGCTTTATTGGCATGAATGTTGAAATTACATCATTGTCAAAGCCATGTTACAAAAGTATTACATAGTATCTGAATAATGAAAATAGGACAATAATAAAGCAGATAAGCATATAATTATGCTCATAACTCTCAACTCTCAGCAAGCTGTTTTCTATTGTACTTCTTAGTGAATAAATTGTCTTAAGTGTGTTGTACTTCCACATAGGCTTAAAGGACCCATCTGCATAATAACATTGCAATCTGTCTGACATAGCCAGCCCCAGGCAATATAGAGTTTCTTGCCAGCTACAGAAGTTCTTCTATGACTTTGCAGTTGTTGGGTGCATTGGGAGGACGTGTTGGAGTATCAGAAGGTGGTGGACAGTCTTGTGGACTGGTGCGAGCTGAACTATACCTTGGCATATTTACATTTGCACATTTTACTATTACCTTTATTATTATTGCTATATATTTTTTGATTTGTCAGCTGCTTTAATATCATGTAATACACAATCCTCCTCTCTCTACAGATGCACTACACCTTCAGATACCTGCTCCATTCCACCAGCTTTTTAGTTCCTTTTACATTTGTTGTCATTTTTGCCACAGGAGGGAGCCAAATCAATAAATCATCACTATGGCTTCAGTTTGGTTTGTATCTTGTACAAGACCCTTCCATGCATCTGTTTTCAGTACGCCCTTATATCTAATTATGGGTTGTGGGAGACTGAAATCTCTATCCCATCATAGGGGTAGCACACACAGACAAACATACTCACACACACATTCACTCCTATGGGAAATTTAGAATAATCAATTCACCTGACCTGCATGTCTTAAGACTGTGAGAGGAAATGGCAGCACCTATAGGAAACCTGCACAAACATGTGGTGAGATACTATAAAATTTATTTATCACAAAATGTATTTATTCATTTCTCTGTAACATATAAATAAATCTCTTACTATTTCCTATGTTTAGTGTATTTGGCACAAATTGTTGTGGATTTATATTTTTGTGATTCTGACCATTTTTGTTTATAAAATAACAAAAATAAAATCTCAATGACATAAAGCTATGCAGCAGTTTCTGTGCAAAAGTATGAACAAAATGATGCGTGGTGGAATTGGCTGCAGATCATATAGATTTTTATTTTTTTTTACCTGAAAAACACCTCAAGACTTTCATAGCTGTGTAACTAAGTGAATTAAGTAGCCTTTGCAGTGAAATTGAATATGTATGATGTAAACATATTCAGTTTCAATTTCCCTCAAATCATATAGGCCCAGCAGCCATGATGTTCTATTCTGATCGCTAGTAATTATGGAGCTGACCTTAACTTAGCATAGAGGTCTGGTGTGACACACAGCTCTGACATATAACTGTTCTTAATAAAACCATATGATCTTAGTTTATATTTGCCAGATATCAAAATGATTTTCTTTCTAAATAAGAAATGATAGGGCTTTAACACCTTTTCTCTCTTGGCACTATCTATCTATCTATCTATCTATCTATCTATCTATCTATCTATCTATCTATCTATCTATCTATCTATCCGCCTGTCCATCCGTCCATCCGTCTAGTTTGTTAGTTGCCAAAATGACTGACATGCCAGCTGTAGTGTCATCTGATCAGATATTGTAGCTCTGGTGGGATTGAACCTCATTTAGCCCTGCTGTAGTCTAGTTAATGTGTTCATTCAACCCCATCTAGTGGTTGAAAATGACAATTTGTAACAAAGGCCCATAGAGCTATTGGCAGCTCCATGTGACAAAGTTGCAGTCTAGTCTCCACAGGAAATTTCCAGGTGACAAAAGTCTCTGCTTTTTCTGTCTGACTTAAAATAACATTAACTGTCAAAATCATTTCAACCACAATACAGAGAGATGATTACTGTAGTAATTTTGGTATAACAAACTTACTACCCGATGTGGTGTTGTGCTAGGTCTCTGACAACCAGTACCGGGCATCACAGACCACATGGAGACCACCCTAACCCTAAACTCTGACTTGGTTTCTATTCAAGTTGACCCTAACTGTGAACAGCTACAAGCTAAATGTCCTCTCTGAGTCTCTTTGTGGATCCATGCACAGTTTAGGGCAGGGGCTGGTTTACAGATGTATGAAAAGCCCCTCACTTCTTCACAAATATTACTGGCAGAGGGAGGAGGCTTCAGTCCAGTGTGTCCTTCAGGGTCGTGGTGACAACTGGGGCCAGCAGTGTTACCCAAACCCTTTCTTTCTCCAGCAACTTCTACGAGTTCCTCCTGAGGGATTCCAAGGCGTTCCCAGGCCAGTAGACAGATATAATCCCCTCAGTGTGCTGGATCTGCCCTGCGGCCTCCTCTCAGTCTGATGCACCTGGTGCACCTCCAAAGGGAAAAAACCCAGGAGCATCAGCTGACTCCTCAAAATGCAGCAGAGCAGCTGCTCTATACTCAGAGGTCCTTCTGGATTGCAGAGCTTCTCATGAAGGGCGAGGCCTCTTTGTGTGCTCAAGCAAACTTCAACTTATTATGTGCTGCAAGTAATGAAGGCCCTCCAACCCTAAACACATTTATATTTTCTGAAAACTTGTCATGCCAGTTCTACAGTCAGGTATGTGATGGGACTTAGTTCCAATGTAGCACCTGTATCGCTGTTGGGACTGCCAAAGTACTGTGCAAGATGATTTATACTTACAGTGCTACTCAGATGCTAATATTCAACAGAATAGGAAACTTAAGTTTCCTATTTTTTGACTAACTGAAATAGAGAGGGAACTTGGAAAACGCACACCCAACTGTCTATAATGGTCACTGACAGCAAGCATAAACTGAAAAATAACAGCCATTTAATGAGGTTGTGAGAGTTATGTCTGGAATAACCTACATCCATTTTGTGTCAACTCAGGCTGTTGAACACTAAATTACGCTCATCAGCCACATGACATTTGGTCAAATTTGGTATGTATGTCTCAAATAGTTTCATAAACCTAATGAGTAATTATTAGTTTCACTGATATCCCATCTCCAACATTCTTAACGGGCTTGCTGAGATATTAGTATACAATTTGAGAATTCAGTATATGTTTTTGTATTGGTCGATAGAACTTTTTGTTTTTGGAAAGGGAAGTCATGCACACGTGCAACAATCAATCAAGCTTGTTAATGATGAACTCTAGGCTATAGCTCGGTTATACACATTGCTTATCAGAATACGTGTTATCTCATGGCTAAAGCTTTTGACAAATCCGTGGGAATCACAAGTCGGCATCAGCAATACAGGAAGCAAATTTCTATTTAAATAATACGGCATATACCAATTTGCTTTATCCCGCAATCGCTTCCTTTAAAAACACACCGTGGGGGAGCAGTGTGAACCGATATTTATGTAATTTTATTTATTTTTAAATTTATTCAAATGTATTTTTCTTTTAAAGTGCTGCTTTGTTGATCAAGTGTAGGCCGATTGTACCAGAAGAGCAGTAACATTCGTAAACGATCTTACCAAATGACTTAGGAAGTATGCGCGTTTGCCAATAAGCAAGGGGGCGTTTAAGTTGCTACATATTTTGAATGGAGTTTGGCTCTGATCACTTCACACTTGTCAGAACGGAACATAACGGCGTTATGCTGGCTCGAGCTGCAACTGCGTCTGAAAACAGCATTGGATTATGGGTATCTTGTGTTTCCTGATATGCTCTGTCAGTCAGCTGTTGCAGGAAAGTTTTGCCATAGTTTGGTGTTCATATCCTGTGTTTATTACATGCTACACCACAACAAAGCCTCGTACCAGACGCGCGCCGTCCATCTACATCTACTTCATCGACTACTGTCCTGGGAACCGCCCAAGTTGAAAATTACAGTTGTATAAGAAAAACTTTGTACAACTTTCGGAATGAGTTTGAGCGAACACTCCTTGCAGGCTCTGTCATGGAGAAAACTGTACTTGAGCCGAGCCAAATTAAAAGCCACCAGTCGCACTTCAGCTCTTTTATCGGGATTCGCAATGGTAAGTAGGCTTTCACTTCACCGAATTACAACCCGATACCGACCGCTGCATGAATGCATACAGTATAGCCGTCGACATAAACCGGATATAGTGACGCAGATTAATCATTTCAAGTGCATCTTATCATCGCTCACTATTTGTTCACACAGGAGCTCCCAAACCTTTTCATATAGACCAAGGGACCCAGAATATACACATAAGATTAGAACAAAATATACACATCAGATAAGATAGGTCAACAAACTACATCTGTGAAGTTTTTTGTAACTGATATGTCTAACTGTCCCTTTTGTGGGCGGGGAGCGTGCTGTCATTGTGCTTGCCTCTAGTGAAAATAAACCACTCCTCATTTTGCTGGGAAGCCCCTTGTATCCACTCAGTGACCCTTGGGTGTCCATGGATCCCACTGTGGGAACCACCGCATTGAGAGCCTTAGAGGACTAGGCCCTTCGAATGACTGGTCATGCTCATTATGTGGCTGAGGTGTAAAAAGGATACAGGTTTATGTTATATGATTGTAAAGTGCATCTAATCAGATGAAGTCTTGTTCATTTCAAAATTGCTTATGTGCCTTTTAAAAAGAGTGAGATCGGTTTCTACTGCGATTATTGCGATTAAAGTTAAAACCTTATTTTGTTTAACTTAAATTGTTTTACAGTGTTCGTAGCTGTAAATTTTACCGTACTTGTCTGCACTAACTTCCCTTTAACAATCGGTTTATTGACCTAGTTGCAAATTTGAATGTTTGTTTTTCCCAGGTTGCCATGGTGGAGGTACAACTGGAGAATGAGAATGACTATCCCCCAGGACTGCTCATAGCCTTTAGTGCCTGTACCACGATTTTGGTAGCGGTGCACCTCTTTGCCCTCATGATCAGCACCTGCATCCTCCCTAACCTTGAGGCCGTCAGCAACGTCCACAACCTTAACTCTGTGAACGAGTCCCCCCACGAGCGCATGCACCGCCACATAGAGCTGGCCTGGGCCTTCTCCACGGTCATTGGCACCCTCCTTTTCCTGACTGAAGTGGTGCTCTTGTGCTGGGTCAAGTTCTTACCTCTCAGACCCCCCAGCGACAAATACAACGGCACCATCAGTTCTGGCCAGGCGGCGGCCATCGCGTCCACCTCCATCATGGTGCCGTTCGGACTCGTCTTCATCGTGTTTGCCGTTCACTTCTACCGCACGCTCGTCAGCCACAAAACGGACCGGCAGATCCGGGAGCTGGAGCAGGTTATTAGGCTGCAGAACCAGCTGGACCACAGGGCTGAGAATGACGACTTGCAGGCTTCTGTCCATTTCCCCTGATCTCACTGAGATAGAGCAGCGGACTCTCAGTAGTTTCTTTGCAAAACCTCTGATCAAAGCTTTTTTTTTGGGGAACGGGCTATGGACTGTGCTCAAATACTTACTTGCAAGTTTCTTCTCTCATACGTTACAGATTTTGACCGCATCCACCCCTGGACACTGCATATTCATTGTCTTCTGCACTTTACATAATATGCAAATAGTGCTACCTTGATTCTTATTAAGGTAAATCCTTTGCTCTCAATCTGGGCACTCATGTTTCAGTGGCTTGTGCAAATACATCATAATTTTACATTAAGGCTAAAGCCAGGACTACTTCAAACCTAATAGTGTCAAAGAAATTTGACTTGTCGAATTGTTATACTTATTTATGGAAGTAGTTACCCACATAGTTTACATGGCAACAGTACAACAGCTTTACTTGCAAGTTGAGCTTAAATTTAATTAGCATAGACATTAGCAGTCGTACCATTGGAGTTTTGAAGGGGAGAGATACTGTATGCCATCATGTAAGCAGACATAGTTGTTTAATTATTTGCTCTCATTAGCTCATTTTGCTATAGTGTTACATTGTTGTTGAACTGTACACCCGTGGAAGGGAAGCCTCATCACCTACTGTAGGAAGTCTTTATATGAAAAAGCTGATCCAAAGAAGATCCACAGGGGATCGAAACACTGTCAGTTGATAAAAGATACATAACAGACCTTTACTGCTCTCTTATTTGACTTAGCCGGCCAAGCACCTCATCTTGTCTGTGCATTTAAATTAAGACAAGCCTGCAGAGCTAGTTCAGGCAGACTAACTTGAGTGGTGCTACAGCTCTGGATCAGCTGACATGTCAGATAAGATTGATCACTCTCTGCCCCCCAGCATCCACCTGTGGGGCTGCATTGATCTGCCGCCACTCTCGGCTTTGGATGGCTTTAAATTGCGCTTCACAGGGAGTGATCCAAAACAGAGCCTTGATGCCAAAATATGTGCTTTCTCTATCAAACACCAAAATATGTGCTTTCTGTATCAAAATGCTGATATTCATTATGTGAGTTGCAGGACTGAAGTGTTGCCAACTGACCTGGGTGCTTTGAAACTTTGTCTTTGGCAGCTTGGATACCAAAATTATGGAATGATTTGTTTCCTTTATGAAAATGTATTTGACAACAGTGCAGTTCTAGTTTATCTGATACACAGACATAGTCTACAAACTCACTGGACTGGGAGGTTAGCTTTGAAGATGTTTTTATATTCACTGTATTGTTAGTCTCTGCAGGCATAATTAGCCAATATTTGAGGATGTATAAAATGTTTGTGACTGTAATCTCATAATCAAAATGTCCCTTTCCCTTACCTAGTGGGCCAGTATTGAAGATTTTTCAGTACTCTGAACAGTTTACATTTGACGGTTTGCATGACCCCTATATCTGAGGAGTTCATACAGTCTAAGAACACTTAAAATTTGTTGTCAAGGCATATAATAGAAATACAGTTTTTGGAAGATTACAATTTATCTTTTTTTTTAGCTACTCAGCATAGTGTGACTAGTAGAACAAAAATGTCGATGAACAGTATTTTCCTCCTATCTACTGTCTGAGGCAACAGAAAATATTTTACATACTGTCATCCTGAGTGCCTTACTGTACTGTGAGTGCAGGTTTTTTGTGGCCTACTTTAGTGGAAATCAAACTGTTATAAAGGGGTGCATTTTTAGTTTGATTAGGGTGTCTGTAACAAAGACATATTGTTTTTCTCCATTCGGACACCTTCAGTCTCATTGAAATTTACCAGATTTCCCATTGGTCCTCAAACATACGAATAGCCCATACTGCACCCCATAAATCTGATTACTGGTTCTCATGAAAGAAGCATTGGTGATACATATGGAAACATGTATTCCAAAACCTGCATTTCATGGACATGGTTAAAACTTTGTTACTTTTTTACTTTTTGCAGTTTACAAGCTTGAGCATGTTTGTGCACCTTGTGTATTTATAGATGATATCAGTGTGGAAAATACTGTGTATTTTTTAAATTTCTTTCAAGGCCCTCAGTAGAATGATGTTGTGAAAAAGTAACCACTGAAATCTGCCATTTGGTACAAAGCCATCATTTGAGTAATTGCAAGGGAGAACAACCTCAAATGAGGATACACAGTTTATATGCTCTTTAATGATTTTGCTGTATTATGGGCTCCCAAATGTTATTCAAACTGGTTCAGTCTCGTTTATCATATCTTTAACTGTGACATTTAGCAGAGAAGAGGAAAAAGCCATAGAAAGCTGGTATTGTAGGCTGTTTGGTGAATTTCTATCTCCACAGTAGCCATTATACTGTTCCAAAGCACTGTATTTTTATGTATGTGAACCTAAAAGATGCTGCTTCTTGCAAAAGGGGGTGAAATGAAGAGTGTTACTGATGCAAATAGGTACAGTCATAGACTGTTGAATGTACACACCTTTTCAGCAGCTTCTGCTACAACTGTGTTGTTTTATGTCAAAGATACAATTTATTCAATATTTTATTAAATCCAAGTTCTATTATGCCAAAGGCCGTCATGACAATGTGAGAGCCCTTGCCTTCCTTCACATTTTTGTTTGATGTTTTGTCAAGATTGTCACTTGTGTGCTTTTTTATTTTTAATAGATCAAGGGAAATGGTGTAATGTTCCTTTGGTTAATCTTTTATGTGTGGTGTATTTATTTTACCCAGTGCAAATTATATATAGAAGTTTCACTGCTTGTATGAACACACACCTTTTAAGCGGGTTTTCAATCTTGTATTATATTATGTGTTCAGATGTTTGATGGTATTACAATTCATTTTCTCATCTGTGAGCTGGTCAGTAAGTTGCAACTTTCTGACTTGCCAAGATTCATCAGGATTACTGTTGCAAATATTTTGAATAAACATCTTTGGGATGAATTGGGACTTTTATTATTTGTTTATGTAGTTAACATTTTCATATAAAGAAATATCCATAAGTCACAAAAAGTCTTTCAAAATGTTAAGGAAGTTAAGAAAGAAAACCACACAGGAAATGTGTCAGGATGTTGCAGCTAAAAATAAGGAGTTCATTTTACAGTTTGTGTCAGTCAGTGGTCGTGCGGGTGACGGGCGTTACAAGGGGGTACAGAGACAGCTCCTGCCTCTGATGTCTTCTGGTGGTCTTGATGCCAAGAGGGCTCGTTTGGTAGCTTCTCTGAACAAGTCGTGCACATTGTCCCCGCACTTGGCAGAGCACTCTAAATACAGTTCACCATTGATTTTCCTTCTAGCGTCTTCTCCCTGCCAGAACACAAGAGTTATGACATAAGCTGGTGAGAAGTGTTTCATGTAGCTGTTAAATGTCTCTTAGTTGTCCGGTATCACCGCTGATGTCAAAGGTCATGAATGTGTTAATGTGTTACAACGCAGGTCCCAGCCCCAAATAAAGTGCACAAATACTAGACTGAAACCAGGCTCAAATAAAAGTGTGTGTCAGATTATATCTGAATGGACCTTTTTCACAGCAGTCATTTTGACATCAAATAGTAGGACAAGTGCAGGTGTTACTAATGACATTAATTAAAGTTTGGCTCTGCTACATTTAAATTCAATGGGACCTTAATTACTGCCATTAGTAACACCCGTGTTTACTTGCTATTTCATGTCAAAATGGCTGTTGTGAAAAAAATTCTATTTCATAAATCCACATCAAGGGTCTAAGTCCATATTGCATAGTAAATGTAGTAAATGACATTGATGCTATGTATAGGCTTAGTACAACAAATGAGTATCAGTGACAAAAAGTGGTAACAGTGCATGGCTAATCCCTGTCAATCAAACACTACAGTCACCATGTTTCTAAGTTGGACTCAGAGTAGTTTTTCAGGCTGGATACCTGGAGGTATGTGACGGGGTACAGGCCAGAGGACCAGAGTTGCTTGGTCAGGATCTTGTCTTTCCGTAGGTCTGACTTGCACCCTACAAGGATGATGGGCACTCCAGGACAGAAATGTTGCACTTCAGGGTACCACTGAGAGGGATTGAACACATTTAGACTGTAATATTTATTAGCACCACAAAAAACAATACGGTATAAGTCGTGGTGGGTCATCTGTTTAGTCAGTGTTTTCTTGTTATGTAAAGTGAAATATATTAGCAGAAAAATGCCATCCAATCTGTAATGAAATATGTGAGAATGAATGTACTGCCTTCAGCTACTAAATTGCATTTTTAATCTGAAATAAATGAGCTGGAAAGGAGTTTATCCCAACCCTGATGTCAGCGTCAGAATACCTTTACGAATACATTATCGAAGCTTGAAGGGCACATGACATCGTAGCAGATCAACACCACGTCGACATTCTGGTAGGAGAGAGGCCGCAACCGATCATAATCATCTTGACCTGATATGAGCAACATCAGTTCCAGCATTTAAAATGACAAAGTCCACCATTTCAATATGAACAGTGCATGTTAAATTCAATCCTTCATAATAAATCAAAGCAAAAGATATGTATTTCTGACACATATAAAAATACTCTTGTTTGGTTCAGTCTCCTGGATGCTCTCTCCCAGGTGATATATCAATATTATTCCTGGTTTTAAAGGCGGCATCACAGTAAATGGAGACAATTTTCTGAAATCATTAGACTGTTCTGACTGTTCTGTTATTTGCCTCTAGCTGCTTGGTCATCATATCCACATTAGTAATGAAGAATCTCTTGTATGTAAATATCTTATGAAAGCAGGAGTATACATCCCTACAACATCTGGATATAGTGAGATATTCAGTCAAAGATACTGTAATATTTGTTTTTGGTCGGTATCTCCAAGCCCATGTGTGACTGCAGTATGTAAACAATCTTTTTGAGAGTCAAAGGAGTCAAAAAGGTGACGGTGACAGCGCAGTAGTGGTGCTTTTTGTGGAATGACATAACACACCTACCACGGACCTGGGATACCTGTTTAGCAAGGTGTTTCAAATGTGTGTGTGTGTGTGTGTGTGTGTGTATGTGAGAGACTTTACCTGCAGTATCATAGAGATTAAGGCGAAACTGTTGCCCTCTGTACCTCACACTGACAACACTCTTGTCAAACACAGATGGCACATAATTCTGAAAGAGAAATG
>OMLF01036394.1:0-22873 GCA_900302615.1 Holocentrus rufus | reverse complement strand
CGGTAATTGCAAAAACAGCACTTGGTCCTCTAATAATGGGTGCGTGTCATCTCCAATCCCCAGCCTGCCTGTCTGTCCACGCCACAGAGACGGCAATTATAGGCCCGGGCCTGCCACTGGACATGTGCGCACAGTAAGGGGAGAGGAACTGTGTGTGTGTGTGTGTGTGTGTGTGTGTGTGTGTGTGTGTGTGTGTGGAGAATGTAGAGAGACTTTACCTGCAGTATCATAGAGATTAAGGCGAAACTGTTGCCCTCTGTACCTCACACTGACAACACTCTTGTCAAACACAGATGGCACATAATTCTGAAAGAGAAATGTTTATCCTTTACTAGAAGCATCCTGTCTTGTGCACAATAGCCAGCTTTAAATAAACCTCATTATCTGTAGCTCATCTTACCTCTGGAAAGACTCCTGTAGTGTAAACCATGAAGAGCGAGGTTTTCCCACAACCTCTGTCTCCTACAATAACAACCTTGAATTCCTCTTGCTGCCTGCTCACCCCTGATCCTTTCTGGGTCATGGTTTCTGGAGAGACAGATGGGGAAGGATGCTTCCACTGACTCCAAGGCTCGGCTGACTATGTGGAGATAAACCAGAGATAAACAGAAACTGTGACTGGAGTAGAAACTCTAAAAGTGCTTAGTAAAGTTAAAACGACTTACATTAGACAGCTGATAGAGCAGAGATGGACTTTCCTCCACTTCACACACACCATCATGCAGGAGACTGTATAAGAGGTCTTGTAAATGCTGGGAAACAGGAGTACCCACACCCTGATACAAACCTGCTGGTAGTCCCACCTTCTAACAGGCTGCCCCACCTCCAATCTGAGCAGCTCAAGTATTTAGGCAGACACAAAAATGATTGTCATTGTCTACAGCTCCCTGTCATTACTATGGAATGAATTTCTAATGGGTTCCCAGACACTCCAGGTGAATTTAACAGACTGCCTGGAAACCTTTTATTTAATTTTCATTTACAATGTTTATGTGTGCTGTTTCAAATATCAGTGGGGACTGTAATTGTTTGCCAATTCCCAATTTTTGTCGTCCAATTAAAAACTAACCAAGCAGAAGGCAAGACTATTGCGATGTGTAATGGATACAGTCACTGCAGATAGGCTAAAATCCCATTTGACTTAAGGTGCACTATGCAAAATTGCTAATGGTCAATTTAGGCCTGAGTGAGGACATTCAGACTCAGCTGACAAAAAAGTTGAATAAGCACAGCAATTGATGGCTGAGTCCGTATGGTTCTCAGGGTTCTCACTTAAATCAGTCCTTGCCTTTTTAGCCTTCAGATGGGAAACAATTCATTGCACACAATTTTTGTTGTTGCTTTATGATCAAAACATCACAAAATAATAATAGGCCTTATAATGAATGAATGAATGAATGAATGAATGAATGAATAAATAAATAAATAAATAAATAAATAAATAAATAAATAAAATGCCATGTTTTCATAAGCTTGCTCATTTTTCAAAGACTCACATGTAACGGATATTGACTTTCATTTGAGCTTGCCTATAGTTTTACTGAGTATCCTAAAAACAGAAGTATTATAGAGGTGCATAAAAATCAATATCAATATCAACATTATTTTCCTATCAAAACCACCTATTTTGTTTTCCTTAGTCTCTCGCTGAGGGATCTATTTTTCGTCACCGGCACTCGGCGGAACGATCCACAAACAAACCTTGACAACCTACGGTACACAGGAAAATCCAGGGGAAATCACAACGTCAACAGGTGCAGAATGTAGGTCCATCAAAGGATGAAATTTTGGTACAGGTAAGGGAGATAAACAAAAAATATGTACTTGTTAAAATTTATTTTGGTATCATTTATGTTTAAATTTACAACCTAAAACATACCTTTTAGTGTCTTTATGAGGAGGACACAGGTGATGCTCCCCATCACCTGTTGGGGCGTGTTTACCTACAATGGAGGACCAACGGTTATAAGAAGCTAGCGGGTAAATAATCCCGGAGAAAATGACAATATCTTAGACCGCCGGCGTGTATTTGTTTACAATTACAGGCTTTTGCGAATGTAATGGAAAGCGAACAACAAGAAACTACTGAGAGAGACACAGCGCCTAAGTACTGGAGAAGCTGCAAGTTGATTATTGACCCTTCGTTGACAAATGGACTCTACAAAGTGTACCGTTATGATGGGCAGCATTTCAACATACCCGTGAGCATTTTTCAAATTAATTTAATGTTGCTTCACAAACTGTGTCAGTTAACATTAGCAAGTCCTCCGACGTCATATACCGCGGTATACCACTCCCATAAGAATGGCTGTTTGTTTTGCTCTTCTCCAGGTTCAGGATTTAGGAGTATTTCCTGTGGGTGCAGTCAGAGATCCCCGCATCTGTCGCCTGTGGAGCAAATTTTATAGGACTGACCTTTTAGTCCCTAAATTTAAGGTATGGAACTTCATTCATGGTGATGGTCTCTACAGCTACTACTACGACTAGTACTGCTACTACAATGATAATAATAATAATAATTATAACAATAATAATATATAAAATTGTATTATCATTATTATTGTTGTTGTTGTTATAGTAGTAGTAGTAGTAGTAGTAGTAGTAGTATAGCTTAATAATAGCTTAATAAAACCTAGGTAGACCTTTGGTGTTATCAAGCTATTATTGATTTTTAATAATATTACTGTAATAATAGTAATAATAGATAGTAATAGCATTATGATAGTACTATTAGTATCCATAGAAACGAATGATACTCCTGTTATTACTGTTCTTGTCCCTTCTTTATTTACCTGTTTCAGACCGATGAGTACTATGTTGGCCCTATCCCTCCCAAAGAAGTGACATTTTGCAGGCTGAATGACAATGTAAGAGAGGGCTTTCTGACTGACATGTGCAAAAAATATGGAAACATTGAAGAAGTGGAAATTTTTTACAATCCCAAAACCAAGAAGCATTTAGGAATTGCCAGAGTAATTTTTGACACGGTCAAGGCTGCAAAGGACGCTGTTCAGCACCTCCATCAGACTTCGGTGATGGGGAACATTATTCATGTGGAGAGTGATCCCAAAGGTAAGGCAGATTTCATAAACAAGATGAGCTGAAATAATAACTGTGTTGAATCTGTATTTGTTATCATGAGCCTTACATTTGATCCAACATAACTTACAACCCTCAGGTGAAAACAGGATGCGGTATCTCCAGCTCCTTTTAAGTGGGCTTTATACCCCTTGGACATTGCCAGTGGGTAGCAGTGAGCAAACTCTTCAAAGCCTAATTGACAATTTGCCGGTAATCTTCTGTAGTTATTTAATACACACAATACATACAATACACAAACATTCGCGTAATCATATTGCTATATATAATTGTATGAAGACCAGCTGTTCCATATTCTTATGGTTTCTCTGTAATCTTTCATTTCTGTTGTTGGGTTGATTTGAACAATTGTCCAACCCCTACAGGGCAGCTCACTTATACAGCGACATGGGGGCATTTCCAGCCCCACTAGCATTGCTACACCTCTCTCTCTGGACACAGCTTACTCCAGTATTTGGCAGGATACACCTTGCAGCTTTGGACTGACACCGCGTTCTCAGGGAACCCCCCGTACTCCTTGCCTGTCTGGATCTCCCCTCTCCCAAGACTCGTGCTACTCCAGTCTTCAGGCAACTCCGGTTTTCCAGGGGGAACCCTCCACCTACAGTGTTCACAAACCATTAAGACAAGAGATCTGCTACCGTAAACCTGCAAGATATCATGGAAGATCACGCAAAAGCTCAGACTTCAGCTGCATTTTTAAACATTTTCCATCACAGCCACTTCTCCTCCATGCCCAGATACACACCACAGGTAACAGCAAGCAGCCTCCCATGTCTGGTCAGGATTTACAAAACTCTATTTGCAATATTACAGAGCCGTCCTTTCCCCCTTCCCCTCCTCATCAGGAGTCCAGAGAAGTGGTCACTACTGCCTCAAAAGCTTTACCTTTCAACTGCAACTCTGTCAACATCTTAAGCATTAATGTCACAGCTGAGAGGCAGGCAGAATCGTCCTGCCCACCTGACTACAACGGATGTTCAACAGAATCATCACTGTCTGCTGTTAATGCATCTCCTGGAAGCCCCCATCCAGAGACAGACAGCTTGGACTCCCGCATTGAAATGTTGCTGAAAAAAAGCCAGAGCGCTGACACTTTATACTTTAATCATGGGGCTTTGGAGGCTGCTGTACATCCACAGGACAGCCCCACTTCACCTTTAGCTGCCTCAGAGGACTCACTTGATTGCCCTCCAGCTCAAGGTGGATCCCCCACAATCAGCAGACAGCACTCCCACAATGCCCTAGTGGATGTCAGTGCAACACCACTTCTCTGCAATGAAGGGGATGAGACTGTCCACAGTGTTGCCTCCTATTTGAGAGACTCTCAGTCTCCCATTTCTGCTCGTCTCACAAGTGTAGAAAGGGGGGCTAAAGCAAACAAGGATCACTCAAAGAAAAATCCCAAAAGACTGCATTCATTATCATATCCTAAGGTAATGTAAAAAGAGTTTTGTCATATCCTCTACACATACATAATAGTGATATAGCCTAGTAATAGTGCATTTTTTAGTCTGTTTAACAGTATTTAAGTTGATGGACATAGAAAAGGATTTTATAGTTGTTATTGTATGCTGCTGTTCATTCATGAATTAGTCATGATTTTTTTTTTTTACTCACAGGAACTTCAAGTACCAAATGAGGACACAGTGCGGTGTAATAACAAACAATCTGAAGCTTTGATACAAACTAAAGAGCTCTCCTCCCCGTCTCCTGCTTTTTCCTCTCTCCATCCCCCCACTCAAGGCCTTTTCTCGAAACCTCCCCCTGCCACCACATCTAGACATTCCCACCCACCATCCATCACCCCTTTTCCTTTCCCCATTCCTTCCATTGTCCCCCCTGTGCCACCTTTCCCAGTCCGCCTGCCAAATGGCACTTTTCCCTTCCCACCTCCAGGCTGGATCCCAACTCCAGGCTGTAACACCGGTATACTCATGCCTCCTCCCCCTATTCTTCCCCTTCCCACTTTGCTTGGACCCCCACCACCTTTGATTGCTCCACCCTCTGTTGCACACCCTGTGCACCCCTTTCACATACACAGGCAACCTGCTGAGCATTTGGACAAGGGTAATCCTCCAAGGCCTGGCAGTGCACCCCTATCATTCTGTGGGCCGCCCTGGCCCAGTTTACCTTTCCCCATTTTCAACCCCTTAGTGCCACCACCAGGGTACCTGCCCATGAGGGAGAACCCTCATAAAATAACAGTGGAAAAGGTTTTGGTAGTCATCATGGACGAACTGAAGTCAATCATTAAGAGAGACATGACACGTAGAATGATTGAGGGGGTTGCTTTCAAGACATTTGATGAGTGGTGGGACTGTCAGGAGAAGAAAGCAAAGGTAAAGTCAGAGAAATCTAGTGTTATCCTTGTAATGGTAAATCATATTTAGAGATAATTGTTGGGTAGAGTAAAGGAATCATTCTGTGTTGTTTGGCATTATTTAATGATACATACACATAGTGTATGTATCATTGTGTAACATATGTAACAGTGTAACTGGTTCATATGGTGCTAAGTTCATTATTGCTATTGTGTTGTTTCATTTGTAAGATTGCTGTGGCTCCTTTGAGAACTGGAGTGGGAACAGTGGAAGAGAGGACCAGACCAATAAAGGACCTCAGTCACATCATTGGACATGGCAAAAAAATCCAACTACCTTCATTCAAAGTAACACTAAAACCATTCATCTATATATGAAAGACACCAGAATTTAACCTCTGAATGATAGCACAATTGAACGTGATGTTTTTTAACTTGATCATGCAGGTTAAAAGGAAAGGAGTCCCCAATTATGTTACATCAGAAGAGCCAGACAGCGTGTTGTCTTCTATCAATGAAAACGATAGTTATCTTAAAAATTCCGGTAAGTGCATTTTATGCAGTTAAACTCCATTAACCTTGTACCTTGCTCAGATACAGTATGTTCATCTCTTTTTATATGGTGTTAGATGTGAAACAGAGGGATGATATAGCAAGACCTATATCTGAGAAGGCTAACCCAGAATGTGGCTGTCCAGCTCTGAAACGCAGGCATGCAAGACCGCTTGAGCTTGACAGTGATGCTGATGAAGAGGAAGAAGAGGACAACACAATGAAACATGCTGAAATTATGTCAGACAAAGAGGAGGATACCCTGTCAATCGATGATGCCACCAAAGTCCAGGTAAAGAGGGATTTTGCATAAGAAGTTGGCTAATAGAATTACAAACAAGCTCCAATTCAGAATCATAGTGTTGTGCCAACTGTTGAGACACTGAATTTGAATCATATTCATACTGCCAAATAAATTCTGGATGAAATGAACTATCATATATTTAAGACTACATAGTATAACTGGTTAATTCGTTTTTTTGAATAGTGTGACATAGGTGATCATGAGGAGGAGGATGAGGAGGTGGTGCAACAACACACCAAGCGTGAAGATATCATCAACTCCAAAACTACTGAGGGAGTACAGTTCTCAGACAGTGGTATGTTAACAGATCATGCAGTTTTACCAGTGTATCTATGAACAAAGTAAATAAAGAACATCTACTCATGAGTAAATTTAACTTTTTTGTTTGTAACTGAAGAGACTCTCTCAGAGACCGGCTCCTCAGAAGAAAGTGAATGCTCGTCAGACTTGGAATCCTTTGACTCCTACTCCACACACAGCACTGAGGACTCATCCTACTCTGACTTCAGCTCTGAAGAGGATGAAGACATGGAGGATGGCAAGGTAGACAGAAGTGACGATTGTATAGTGATATCATCAGATGAGGAGTCAATGGACTTTGAGCCGCCCAACACCCCCTCGGCTCCTCTTACCCCTGGTGCTGAGCTGGAGTTGGGCCCGCATGACTGGTCAGAGGGAGTTCATAGGAGGGGACCAGAAGAGGACCAGTACACATGTCAACATGACCCTAGTGATCTAGATGCCATGATGGACTTCCAAACCAGCAGCCAACAGGATAGTGTCCAGCCCTCATCACCTTTAGGACTTCCAGGTTATTTTCCTATTATGATGTATCCTAGGAGCTGCAAATAACTGACAGTATTTATTACATTATAATTTATCTGCTTTGAGTACCAAGTGATTGGGGCTTAATGCATCAGGACAGTTTAGATCGTGTCAGCTGATGTCAAAAAAGTGCCTAAAAGTAGTCTCAAGTTTCTGGCACCTAGACCTAAACCAAATTAAACCATGAAAAATATTTCCAAATATTATTTGACTGAGGTCTGTTTCATACATATTAAGTGTGGGGGTAATTGTCAAATTATTATGTTCACAAATCACAGGTCCAGTAACTTCATCATCATTATCTTCCTAATTAAAAAATATGTATCAGATGCAAAATCATTTAAGATTTGATTAGAATGTGAAAGACGATTTATAATGTTTTCATGTGATTGATCTCTGATCTCTGATCTAGTGATGGAGCCTAACTGTGATGTGGAGACATCAAGCCTTGAATGGAGCGTGGAGTCGCCGTACAACATAGAAAACTTGAGGCCCCTCACTCCTTCTGGCTGCCTGCTAGACAGTGATCCTGACCTGCTGATAAGGCATGAAACATCGCCCCCTGCTGTGGAGGAGGTGGAACGACCACACACTCCAGGCCAGGGCACAGTGGCTCAGATGGAGAATGAGGACTGCCTGGATGAACTCCTTTCCCTCTCTCCAACAAGCAGTGAGCCTGCTCTGTCTCCCTCTGAGTTGCAGGCCTCATATGCAATATACGAGGATATGCCTAGAACACCTGGGGCAGAGGAGAGAGGTGAATGGACTGCATACAACTATGGGCGAGCTCCAGCAACACCAGGCAGAGAGACAACCCTGGCACAAGAAAGCACAGTGAGGAGTCCACTTCTCAGCAGCCCACTGTCTACTCCATCCCTGTCTAACAATCTTTACATTAGAGCTCCACGAACTCCTGGAAGAGCGACAGTCCACCGAAAGAACGCACAATTGATGACTACCTCACAGGGAGGAAATGCCTTCTTGCCTCTTCTGTGTGACGAGTCCCTCAGAGGCTCGCCCATTGTAGTATCCTCTCCCTGCAGCCTCGCCGAATCCTCAACAGAGACTCCTGACTGGAGGGGTGTGTGGATGGGTTCAGGTGTGAGAATGAAACCCTTGCAGGGGCTGGAAAATATGCCGGGCCTCCTGCATGAGGAGAGTAGGAGAGAGACCGAGAAATTCTTATTGAGGAGAGAACAATGGAGGTGGCAGAAGAGGAGGAGAAAGAGGAGGAAAATACGACAACTGCAACGACAGCGATCACTAAAAAGAGTCACTGCTTCGCTTTCCTCCTCCAGAGGTCCTTGTAGGCGCCGATCACTCTGTGAGGAGATGAGAGTCATCCACAGTGTTTGGAAGAAGGGCCTCGATGAAGAGGATGAAAGACTGCTACTCATTACATATGAGAGGCTGCAACAACACGAGAATGACTTCAGTTGGCTCAGTAATACTGCCTGGATACCTCACCCTTATATCCTTTTAAATAGATCAATCAGTTCTGCCATGATAGAATAAAAAAAACATAGTAAACAGGAATCGTCAAGACCAAATGAAGAGTTTAATTTCATAATGCTATACATTTAAAACAAGCACCTGATGGTTCATTGCCTAACTGAGCTGTAAGTAAGGGATCAACAGAGGTTGTCAAGAAGGCTACTGAGTTTAAGTTTCATGACAGCAGTCATTTGGTTACAGAGGGGCTCCATTACATTTTTCAGACTGAAAATCTCATTTTGGAGTGAAACTCTTCAGATGTTTGCTAAAGCAGTTCATGTACTGGTCATGATTTTCTGAGCTTTGATAATATTGTGTTGCTGTTGCTAATCCTCTGAAATGATCACTGCTTAAAGTCAATAAAGCATAATTCGATAGATACACAATTAAACATTCAGTCGATATCAGACTGAGCTTATCATGAATCTGTGTTTGAGCTCCTTAAGCGCTCCTCACTGACCAGAGTCTCAACAGAGAAAAATGAGGAATACAGCTCCTGGCAGCAGAAACACAGGACTGGATCTGCCCGCAGCGAGGGCTTCTACAAAATCAGCAGGAAGGATAAACTGAAACACCTCAGTGCCACATGGCTGGCCACAGAGCTGTCACCTACACACACTCAGGTATTATGGGGCAGGTTATGTTGATCTCACTGCCCAGTTTGTTACATTCGGCGCTTCATTTGAACAGACTGAATGAAAGTTCTGTGTTTGAGCAGGGAATGTGCGTCCCAGCCCAGCCACCGGCCCCTCTGCGCGCGGGGTCAGATTTCAGGTCTGAACAACGCCGCCTGCTGTCCTCATTCAGCTGTGATAGTGACCTGGTCAAGTTCAACCAGCTCAAAGTAAGCTAGTTATTACCTCCACCAAGTGAGTTGAATGGGGATTATGTTTTCACCCGACTCCATCTTTTTGTCTGTCTGTCTATTTGTTTATTAGCAGGAAAACTCAAAAAGTTATGAACGGATTTGCATGAAACTTTTCAGAAAGTTTCATGCAAGTTACATGTGAAGTATGATCAAGTGGTGTGTGTTTCATTTTGGAGAGAAATATCAATATGTGCATTTTCCTTACTGAAATATTGTGTTTCAGTTCCGCAAAAAGAGGATCCGTTTCTGCCGTAGTCACATCCATGACTGGGGCCTTTTTGCCATGGAGCCCATAGCAGCAGATGAGATGGTGATTGAGTATGTTGGCCAGACCATCAGACAGGTGAGACAAACACGCTTATACTGAGTTCTTATGTGGGGCAGGGAAAGTAAATGAAAAACGTCATCTGCTCCCCCAACAATGTTCTAGAACGAAGCACTGATCAGTTCAGTGGCCCAGTGGGACCCTGTGTGGTTGTTCTGGATAGTTTCCAGCTGTGTAACTGTATGTAGCAGCAGGGTGGTGCAGATGAAGAGCTTTAAGTGCCAAACAACCTTTCCTGGATAAACAGCATTTTTTTGTTACATTGATACTGTTGAACTGGATTAAAATGGCTCTCATAAATGGTCTTATTTGTTCTCTTTCTCCTCAGGTTATTGCTGACATGCGGGAGAAGCGTTATGAGGATGAGGGCATTGGGAGCAGTTATATGTTCCGGGTTGATCAGGATACCATCATTGATGCCACCAAGTCTGGGAACTTAGCCAGGTTTATCAACCATAGCTGCAATGTGAGTAAGACCGGGTAAACAATCCAGAACCGGTTCTGAAGTATGGTCATATCACAAGATCTATTGCACTGTCTCTCAGATATTCTTATTTAACAGATCCAAGATGGCAGTGTCATCTGAAAATTTAATAACATAATTGTTGGGGTAGTTGCTCCTGTATAGAGTGGACAACATAGGACAGCGAACACAGCCTGGTGGTGCACCAGTTTGTAAGATTCGTAGTTCAGAGATGATGCCATGTCTTAAGACGTGTCATGTGCTGTAGATTGTTAACAGAGCTAAAATCAACAGGTAAAAGTCTTGCATAAGATGTGGACGCTTCCAGGGTAGTGATAACATCATCTGCACCTCCTTTGTGCTTGTATGTGAAGCGATAGCTGCCTAGTGCAGAGCTGACTTGATGTTTAAGACACCATGAACCTCTCAAAACACTCCCTGACTATAGAAGCCAGTGCATTTGGTCTATAGTCAATGATGAAACTATCACCAAGACAGATTCTTGTACGTTTATTGTAATTGAAGATTAAAGTGATTCAGAAGAGTGATCAATTAATAAGATTTCATGAAAAATAACTTTTTGTTACAGACTTGGCATACTTGGCTCTTTTCTATCTTTCAGCCTAACTGCTATGCAAAGATCATCACTGTGGAATCTCAAAAGAAGATAGTGATCTACTCCCGGCAGCCAATCAGCATCAATGAGGAGATCACATATGACTACAAGTTTCCCATTGAAGATGAGAAGATTCCTTGTTTGTGTGGAGCAGATAGCTGCCGAGGCTCCTTGAATTAATCCCTAATGCGGTGCATCATCTCCAGGCCTGCTCATGCCTTTGATACGGATTGTGTTTTCAGTCAAGAGACACCACAAATCAGACAGCTTTTTGACATCCTGTACTACAAGAACACACCTGATATCTGGCAACAAAAGCAATTTTAATTCTGTTCCAAGAGTAGTCACTAACTGTCTACAGGCCATACAGGAGCTCAGAGATGCTCTGCCTCAAAGAAGGGATCAAAAATTATGCTGCTCTCTCAATTTCAATTAGGCCTTTGACAAACTGTCCTACACACCGCTCACACCAGAGATCGGACCAAGCATCAGGAACTTAATTTTGATAATTACATTATATAAGTCTGTTGACCTTGACAAGCAGTTCATTGTCCAAATGAATACATACATGTATAGTAAAATGTTTTCATTTATGAGAGCTAAAATGAAGTTTTGCTTGTGTCAAGCTTTTCATTATATCAACTGTCTTGTTTACTTTCTTTGAGAAAAATTGTTTTATTGATAAATGATGAAGATGCCCCCTTTTGATAATTGAAATTTACATAAGTTGCTCTTTCATACAGAGATGGAACATAATAATGTAGTACTTTTACACATATACGTAGAATAAATGCTAAATTGAAGCAAACAATGAAAGTCCCAAAAATGGATTAAGAAATACTAAATAATACAGTATAACCATGTTATAAATTTCTCACATCAATAAAATGCCATTGTGCGTTTCTTAAATGTGTCTCACAGCATCAAAGCATTGACTTAGTATATTGTATATGCTGTAAACATGACTCTCTAGAGCCTCTGTCCTCAGAATAAAATCATAGAGCTCAGTGATTGTAAATGAAGCATCTTAGAGAGGAAAAGCAGATGAAGCTGGATTCACATGTGCTTTGACAGTCCGTTTGGTGTCATGACAGTCAAATTTCCCCTGGCAGCCTGGTCTGCTTCAATGGCTTCAAAAAGAGACTTGAAATTCCCTGCACCAAAGCCCTGTGGGCGAAAACACAAGTCATGCATTAAAGCTATACCACTGGTTTGCTTGCTAATTGAAACCTTTAATAAACAGCTGTTTGACATGAATTTCCTCATGTAAATCTCTACGACTTCCTCACCTGATGATTATGTCTCTGAATCACTTCCAAGAACACAGTGGGGCGATCCTGAACTGGCTTGGTGAAGATCTGAAGTAAATAGCCATTGTCGTCGTAGTCCACCAAGATTCTCAGCTCCTGGAAGTCAGTGGGAAATTACAATTATAAGATTATACCGAATGTGTATTGTAAGCAATTGCTCCTGTAAAGGATCATGAAGATAAATGAATGACATCATGTTTGTTGCTTGTTGTCTTGTACGCACATCATCATTGTTACTCAAATTACATTGTGTTCTTCTCACTATGGTTACAGAATGAACTTTACCTTTATGAAAATATAGTGAGCAATAACCAAATAATCAGTTAAATAAATTAGACTGACTTCTTCCATAACATTGTACATTGACTGCTTGACACCGGTCACTATTAGTTGCAGCCACAAATATGCTGATTGTGCTCTAAAACCAAAAATAAAAACATAGATTCACACAATATCAATTCCTCATAATTCTGCATAATTCTGACCTGCAGAACATCCAGGTCCTCTGAGATTTTGACCTTTGAGTGTTGCAGCCTCTCTCTCAGCTGCTCATAGTAAGTGTCTGGCACAGACATGAACTCCATCCCGCGCTCCTTCAGGTTACGAATCTACAACAGAGAAGGATCAGAGAGCTGTTCTTGCTGCTGTATTCAGGATGTAACCCTTTACAGGACCAGACTGTCCTATGGACTTACTGCAGTGATGATGTCTGATGTGTTCATGGCAATATGCTGGACTCCTGGGCCTCCATAGTACTCCACATACTCCTGTTGGTGAACACATTAGAGGGCAGGACTTTCATTTATCCATTATCAATACAGGTATCCCCTAAATACATTACACTGAGAGTTAGTAGGTTGGTCAGCGTTTAACTGTAGTGGTAGTCAGTCAGTCTTGTTTATGTTTGGCTTCACTCAGGTCAGAAGTTTCTGCTGTTAGTTTCCAGTGACATGAGTGTGAACATTGTTGAATGAAAGTGAGAAACACATGCCTGGATTTGAGACTTGCGCTTCCCAACAGCAGGCTCGTTAATGGGCATCTTCACGGTCTCCTCATAGTTTGCCACCACAATGGAGCGCAGGGCACTGAACTCTGTCTGCAGCTGCTTGTCATCCACCGACCAGAAGCGGTGAAAGAGAAGGTTTTTCTGATACCTGTGATGTCATGAGCCAGGAGGGAGTCGAGTCAAACATGTATGGTCCTACGTAGCTTTGTGGTTTTCACATTTGACTGTGCAGGACTTCAGTTTTTGATTTGCACATCACCCTGCACAGCTTGCCATTTAATTATTCTCATCCTTTGAAGTAATTTTACCAGAGACTACCCGACTTTCAGACCCACTTTTCACAGAAAAAAAAAAAACACAATCTGCACAGCAGTCCCCTTGCCTGGTTCATCCAATGACCTAGCTCATTTAGAGATCTACCCCTCCTTTTCATGTCTATGCAGTGGCATGCAAACAACATCCAGATGTGGAGAGCACTGGGGACCCGTGCAGGGAAAATGCTAAGTCATGGTGCTACATGGCCATGCAGAAACGGCAGAGTTACGTAACAATCCGACACCCTTTAACCCTTCCCCCCCATCTGCCCACTTTTACCTCTGCAATTTATATCAGCAGTCTTGAGCTGCCCACGCCACACTGCATGTTATTAAACTTGTATGTGCAGGTTGCATGACGAGACCTTCTTTTTGTCAGTACATTACCATTCCACCACAGCAGCCATCTCATCGTCTGGTTGATTTCCCACAACATGATCAATGAAGTTTAGTTTTCCACTTGGCCTGCAAAGAAAAATGAATGCAAAATCATACATCAGTTAAGCACACGTTGGTGTTAAACTGCTAAGGATTGGCCTGATTTGCAATTGTAAAATATATTTTTTTAAATCTCCAGACTCACAGTTTGGCTAAGAGAGGGTCTCGGTACAGAGGAGCATGGAAGCCTGGAAGAAACAGTCCACTGTATGCTGTCCTCTCCACAAATGTGTGTGTGGTGTCCCCATACTGCAGCAAAAAAATAAGCATATCTACCATCCTGACATGTCTAGTGAGTTCACACATTATCTTATAATGAGTTACATCAACATTGAGTGAAATGTTTCCAATCTGCATAAAGTTTTATCTTTGTCAGAGGTGACAATGGATCAACATCCACTATGAACGACTCCTCTTACCGTTTGCAGCACAGCCAGCTTTACTCGACCACGCTTGTCCTCCAAGGTGTAGGGCTCCTTCACAATAACTGCTCCTCGCTCACGAGCTTTCTGTGAAGTGGGGAAATATCATAGTTTCAGTTAAACCTCCCATCCGAGAGCATTTGGAAGTTACAAAAAGTTCATCCAAAGCGACAAGAATGACAAAAAGATTGAAAAGGCCACCTGAACAATGAAGCCTGGATTATTACCTGCACCAGGAAGTCACAGTCTTCCACTGTGAAGGCAACATCCTTGACTCCATCCCCGTGCTTCACCAAATGTTCTCCCATTGCTGAGATGAGGCATTTTTCAGTCACAAAGTTGCAAAAACCAAACGATCAGGGATAAATTTATTACATGCTGGCGCGAGGAATCAATTCCAGTTGTGTGTTTCACAAAGTATGTGCAGCCTTCAGTGGCTCTCTGTTTTTCTTTTGCTGTCCTAATCTAACACCCTTCCTCCGCCTGCAAAGTGTCTCATTTTACAGATGAATTTGATTTCTTTCCAAGTTAACATTGCACTTGGCATGTGTTGCCATTATGACTTCCTCGTGTGTCATCTGATGGAGTTATTTAGCAAAACAAAGAGCTGCAATCTGGGTGTAATTATCTTGGAAAAACATCTCATGGTCAGTGACATACCTTTGTTTCCAGGATTGAGGGCAGATGAAAACACGTAAATGATCTGTGGAAAACAACAGCCAGAGAGTTTACATGTTGCTACTTCCATGAACATTATTAGCTTGCATTTAATTTACCTGTTTGTTTTACGGATCCACATTGCTCAAGAAAAGCACGGATTTTGAGTAAAAATCCTCTTTTTGGTGTTCGCGATGGCTCTCTCACAATAAACTTGAACTTTCTTGTTGTTATTCACGAAGAATAGTGTGTACTTCAGTGTTTAAAACATTATTGTTTCTTTACCTTGCCTTGTTTGACCGCATGAGACACCACATCTCGACTGCCTGTCTCCAAACCCTGGTATGCCAAAGGCTCAAATCCAAGCTTGTGACAATAGTAAGACGCAGCCTGTTAAAGCAGGAGACAGTCTGTTTTGTACTCATCAATAAATCAGCACTGCAAAATAAAGTGAATTTTATTTTTACATTATGATAAAATTGGACAGACTTCAGCTGCCACCTGTTGTTGATCAAATTTGAGGTTTGACTCAGTTTGTGCTGCTGTAATTAGACTTTAAATAGAAGGACTATGCGTATCTCACATAGTCCTGAATCACATAGTCATGAGAGACACATACACATGTGTGTCTCATATGTATTTCTGAGTCTCCCACCCCTCTGGAGAACCAATAGCCATGCTGACAGTCTGTAGTCCCTATTATCAAAAAATCCTGTGAATAATCTGTGAAAAAATGTGCCTAAACGGGAGAATAGCCAGTAGTCTAGTTATAGATTTTTACCTGTTTGGCATTTCCAACCCAGAATGTTATGTGATCGAAGCAGAGGAACCGGCCCTGCTCATGCTTGAGACAAAAAAGAGAAGATTTTGGTAGATGAAGGATTGTAGAGTCACTGACAGACGATTTCTTATGAAGCTTCACTCATAAAATGACCCACTGACTGCAGTGAATCCCACTCAGCATCCATCTGCCTAAGGGTTTAAACATCTTAGCAAACTCTGCTGGATATTTAGCAGCACAAAACTTACAAGCAGTTTCCTACCTTTTCACCTTTGTCAGTGTATGTTGTCTAGAAAAAAAAAGCACATTGTAATGTCATTATATAAGAAGAAAATCACATTATAATATCATTACATAACAATATCAGTGTTATAATGTTAAAAACATTGAAATAAAGCAATGAATGTGTACAATCATAAAATAACCATTTAAATTACAATTAAAAATATTTGAAAAATGTACTCACCATCTTGTTCCTGTTGACCTGACCTGACTGTATGAATGGACTCTACAATGAAAACCTGAATTTAAACGATGAGAGGGACGTTTCCAAAATCCACTCCCACCAGTGTGTGAGGAGGGGAGAGGAGGAGGACGGAGGAGGAGGAGGAGACATTGATGTTTGCTGCACTCATGGTGTTACACAATGATTACTTGCCAAAAAACAAAAAACAAAACAAGATAAAACAAACAAAACATTAATGTGCAACAGGTTTTATTGCGTTCCTGTAAATCGCCTGAACATGATAATCACTGATGAAGTGGTGAATAAAATAGTGATAATAGTGATAATCATTTTAAGATCAACAATATAAACAAAAGTATAATATTTGTATAAATTTGTGTCTTTTTTCTTTACAAGACCCTATCATCATATATCCTGCATGCTACTTAAATACTTGACAATACTATGATGTATGCCATGAACTTTATCTCATTGTCAAGATTTATGCCAGCCTAGTGAGATGGGTGAACTATATTTTGCACATAAAAAAGATGCATAATCTGAGATTAAGTGGGTTTAACTCCACTGGATCCCTGCACTGAAAATTATTTGATTTATTTATGAATGGTACACGCAAGAAATAACTTAGAAAAAGCAAAACAGCAAGCAAGAAAAAAATTCTTTCATGTAAACCCACATTTTGCAAAAGCTGATACTTTGATTTATTTATTAAAAATATAACAGCCTCCCCTTCCCCCCCTTTTCTTTCCTTTTTCTTTCCCTTTTTTTTCTAAAGAAGGACATGTGTTAACATTTAGTCTGGAGAGGAGGCTCACTCATACAAGATTCTCATTGGCTGATTGTTGGAGCAGCGTCAACACCTCACTTCTTCACTTCTCCTCCTCCCATTCAGCTACCTGTTTCCATGGTACTAATTAACTGTTATCAACCAAGTTAAAGACTAACAACTTCCTTTACAAGAAACAACCAAAGTAATCTATAATAGTCTTTATAAGAAATAACATACACACATCCCAGCACAAATCTAAACTTTTTTTGTCATAGTTCTTTCTTTTTGCCAGAGGTATACCAAATTTCAAAACTTTGTCAATCACATATTACATAACTAATAACTGATTATATGTGTAGAGCTGCTTTGTTGTCACAGCACCATTATCTTCTGCACTGCCAGCTGGTGAACATGAGCTCAGAAAACTTAACATAACACTGCCACCTAATGGAATGACATGTATATACAGCATGTGTGTGTATCTACACATTCGCAGTATGTATGCATGTGTGTATGCATGTATTGTGTATGTTTGCATGTTTGTATGTATATGTCTCTGCATGTATTTATATATCTACTGGTATATATTTATGCACTTTATCTATTAAGGTCTCTAGATCTTCCTATTTGCAGATTATATTTAACCTTTTGTTGGACTGACTGCACTTACCTAAGATGCAAATTATATAAGTTTACATCAGCAAAGCATAGTGAGTTAGAACCTGCTACTTCTCTCTAATGGCTTATTTGTTTAAGGCTGGATTTTTCCTTTTATAAAGAAAAAGCTAGCGCTATCAAACTTGCAAATCTTTATACTGACTCAATATCTGGGGAAAAGTGGAGAAATGGCTAATGAGTAACAAGAGGTTTTCCCATGATCAGTATGATGAATTATTAAGCATGTATGTTACCAAACTAAAAGCTCAGAGGAAAATCAGTCATAAAAAAGAGGCTTCCAACTACATCTCTGGGCTTTTCTCCGACACTCCATTACAATAATATCTACAAGATCAAATTTGATGTGGCAAGTGCTAAACTGCCCACCGAATCCATATGCAGCAGATGAAACATTTTCCCTATCAAACCTGTCCTTTCTAAAAAAATTGTAATGAAAAAAAAAAAAAAATCAAACCAGATGTCTGATAAAAAGCGAGGCAATTAGACCATCTGCTGCTGAAGAATGATGTTTAATCGCCTCATCACAGACTTACGATGTCAGGCAGTTACCTTCACATGTATGGACCTGTTGTCCTCTGTCACATTCCAGTGACAGTACAACACCACACTAATGAGATTTCAGACCCGCCCCTCAATGCTCCTGCTGCATCTGTCCCTGAAGATCTTTGTTTTTCGTGCTGTTACCAGGAGGCTTTCTGTTGTCAGGAGAAGCAGCTGCATGTACATCCAGACTGAGCCACACAACATGCTGGCTTAAAGAATTTCACCGAAGAGAAATGGGACTCGGTGAATTAATCCGTTACTGATGCTACTGCGCGTGATTTCTAGCAACTGTCAACAAAAACCTCAAAAGGGGTTTTTCAAATATAGTTTAATTAAGTATGATGGCAAAGAGGTTCACTTACACTACTGGTATTTCATTATGATAACACAAGCAATTCTTCCAGACTTTTTAACAGTCTAATCCACTTGCAAAACACTGGATTTTGATTGATTGGATGTTTTAACAGGTTAATGATGTAACTCTGCTTTTGTTTCACCAGAACACTTTGAAAAGTGCCTTTGTGAACCAGTCAGATGAGCTGAGTCTTTGAAGCAGGCTACGTTACACCAGATATCCCCCTGACATTCAGCACACCCCCGAGGAGAAAACACCCCCGAGAATTATGACCCTCTCACACCTTCTCAGCCTCTCACATGATTCTGTGAGAACAATTACGTGAGGAGGCTCAGTTCGAGGGAGCAAAGCAGCAGGTAAGACACAAGGTAAAAAAATGAGCGAAACGCAAACGCTGGTGAACGGTGAGCAGCGGGAGGAACCAAAGGATGAAGCATCAGACACCGTGACAGTGGAAGAGCAGATCACCTCTGTCACTCTGCAGGACAAAGCTGTGGAGGAAAGCATGCCTGCAGATAAGGAAACGCAGGTAAAGGTGCAGTCCATCTTCCAGCAGGTGCGCAAACAGATCCGAACACAGATGGGCATGACGGACCCAAAGAGCAGCATCCGGGAACTGGTGCAAAAAGTCAAAGACAGAGAAAAGGAGATGGCATCAGTGAATGGTGAACCTGAAGGGAAGAACAGCAGCGACGAAGAGAGGAAAGGTGTAGAAACGCTGTCAGATGAACGTCGAGCTGAGACGGATGCAAAGGAGGAGGAACTTTCTGCAGTTTTTGCAAAAGAGCTTGAGGCGAGCAAACAGGTTTTAAGGGAGGAGTTCAAAGAGCAGATGTGCCAGCTGCGTAAGGAAATGCAGGCTTACACCGACCAGGCTCTGAAGGACGTGGAGTGCAAGATGCAGAGGTGGCCGTCACATCATCTACAGCAGGCAAACCAACAAGCAGACAGAAAAGGACCGGACAAGAAGGCAAAGTCTTCAGCCGCTCCCTCTCTGGCTTCCAGAAAGGGACGAGTCCTGACCAGGACCATGACCACCATCATCCCCAAGACGTGCGCCCCCGTCATCATGGGCCCGCGCGCCAAGTCAGAGACATGCACCAAGGACAACGGCTCCCAGCTCCTCCTGAGGGATCCGGACTTCTTGGTGTTCAGCTCCCCAGGCAGCAGGCACTACCAGAGCCGCAGGCCGCTCCCCCCGCCCGGACCCCCGCTCCAACACCGCCCCAAACTTGGCCGGACGAAAGCTCAAACAGGAAAGTGACTCAGCATACAGGAGGCAGAGCTGAGCAGTCGTGGAGACCAGGAAGTCCTGATCATTTATGCAATGGGACTAATAATACATTTTTATAACTACAAGCATTTTAGTCAAAATCGTCACATTTGCTTCTCAACAGAGCGTCCTATTACCTGTTACCAGATACCTGTGGTCATTGCTATATTTGGGATGTGCTCTGTATCAAGACATTTATCATAATCCCACCTCAGAAACCTTTTCTATTGCTAAAATGGATCTCACTTTGTAATTTTGTTGGAGGCGAGGAAACAGAAGGTTGTCCATTTAGCTTACTTCAGAAATAATTTATTCCGCTCATTTGAACTTTAATTTATTCACCTTATTTGAAATATTCGTTTTATTCTTCTTATTTTATTTTATTTTATTTTCTTCCTCTTCTTCTTCTTCTTCTTCTTCTGATGATGATGATGAAATTGATCATGATGATGATTGGTAACAGTGATTTTTCAAGGCTTTAAGCTGACCACTGCTGAGTTTTATAATTTGTTCTTTCTTGTTCTTTCTAACATCTTATGACACTCAATCGTGACCTTTGGCTCCTGAGTTACAATATTTTTGGTACCAGTGCAGCCTGACCCACAGATGGCAGCATTTAGCTCATGCAGGCGTCCCAGCAGTCCCGTCTCCACTGTCAGGCTGCTGCAGCACCACAAGCCTTGATGTGAGTTGAGTCTGTTATGTCTCCTGTATCATCTTTCATGTTTGATTGGAATTTTAACTTTTAACATTGGGGGGTTTCAGCTCATAGAGTTAAAATGACCTCCATGTAACTTCCTTATATGTGAACCTGATGAGGGTGTTTTATAAACAGAGGACTGTTCATGCTAGTGTGAGGGAAAATAAAGCACAGGAAAAGCACATTTTGTTTCTTTATTTACCTGCTTAGAACTCATTTTAAAGCAATCTGAGGATGTGTATTTTTCATTTTATGTCTCTGGGTTTATCCATTTCCATATTTACACCCCTTTGATGCAAACTGCAAGCAAACACACACAAAGTGAAGTCAAAGACATCACAATGTGGCGAGTAAAGCATGGGTTTCCTGCTTGAGCCCTTGTTATTCTTAATAGACTGGACGCCTTGGCAAATATTAAATAAATGCTTAGTTCCTCATAACAGTTAATAGCAAGAAAAGGCTTAATCAGTGTACAAGGACATCTGAAACTAGGAGTGTCTGAAACACACTCGACAAACTTGATACTGCTGTTTTGGCAGCAGAAGTCTGAAGGTTAGAGAAGCATGTTTGACCCAGGAGGTCATCAGTTCAGTTTCCAGAGCAGCTGGGAAAATGTGTGTGGGGAAAGTGAATAAGTAACCCTCTCCCCTCCTTAAACAACAACCGTCAAGTTGCCCATGAGAACGTGAGCGAGGCAGTGATGAGGGGGAGAACACATTCTCAAAAGCCCTCCATGATTGAGTGGGATATATGTTATTTTCACATTGGTCAAACCTATACCAGCAGTGATTTTTTAAATGAAAGTTGCCCTTTCATAGGAGCAAAACAAATTTCCTTTTCTTTTTCTGAAAAGTTAATTCATAATGCTGCTATTCAACCCCCGAGGAGGCTCATAATAACAGACTGCAGCAACATTTAAAAGTGGCATCCTAACATGTTTATCCCCAAATACACAGCATTTTTTTAATTTATTCATGGTGTTTATTTACTTCAACTTATATGTGTAGTTTGTCTTTGTTGTTATTAAGCCCTCTAGTTCAGTAACTTTATTTACCTCTGACTGTTATTGGTCCAGTCCTGAGCACCTGAGTGCCTTCAGCAGCTGAACTGGCAGTGGCTCCCGTCAGCGACAGGAGATGCATTTAGTTCTGTAGCAGGCACAGGAGCCGTGTGCCTCGAGGCAGCCCCTTCACAATGGACGGGATAGAGAAGGTTGTGAAGAGGATCTTTGTGTCTTGGGGACGATGAGCCCTGAGCACCCATATCCGGAGGGGACGCGAGCCCAGCACATTCAGGTCTGGCCAAGCCACGCTGTCATCGGAAGCAGCGCCTCTCGCCTAACGATAGCCACGGATAATTGCTATGCACAATGCAGCAGCTTCCCCGGGGCCTTCATCGAATCAGATGGTTTCGAAATCCATCGGTGTGATAATGCAATTTCATACGACCTCCTGGGTACTAACAAGTTGTCTAAAGTATGTTTTCCATATTCCACACTAATGAGAAGCTATGAAGAGTTTTCTATCATCAGATCCCAAATTAATCAATAACTAAACACATAAGTTCATGTTTTGGCAGCACAACAGAGTGGGAAATCTGCCCGTTCACACATCACTGCCACACCCTGTCTGACAAAGAACTGTCATGAAAACCCATCACTGGTGACTGTGGACACAAAGAAAGAAAGAAAGAAAGAAAGAAAGAAAGAAAGAAAGAAATCTGTTATGCCGGTGTGCCTCATATGAAAGAGGTTTAAGTCCAGCCCTTACACTGTACATCCTCTTATACATTTGCTCAGCTGGCTAAAATCCTCTCCCTCACCCAAACAGATCCACTCGTTGCTCCCGTGGGTGGAGTGAGATGCGGACATGACCCTGAGCAACGGTGAATAACAATGTATAATTGTGGGAGGAGGGGGAGGCGTTCAGAGGCCCACTGGAAAGCCAAGGTTTCCTAATCACTTTGTTAAATGTGCCAGAAGATAATAGCATTTCCATAAAAATACTGATCTCATGCAAATGTGTTTTTCCAGGCTGCTCTGCAGGCCCGGGCCATTGGGTAAGAGGCCACTTCCAGGTAAAGTCACAGAGATTAGTGAGACAAGCTGATTGTAATAGTGATTCTTGAGTAGCCGTGAGAACAATTCAAGGAGCCTGCTAGACGGTCTTTACTGTTGTGTACTGGACACTTGATTGGCCACTTTTGTGAGGCATGCTTAGACCTGTAATACCCCCCTTAATGATAAGATTTCTGGTTATTTAGCTCTGCTGCCATGCTATCTGGCATCGATAA
>OMLF01036393.1:21353-66092 GCA_900302615.1 Holocentrus rufus | reverse complement strand
GAATAGTATGTGTTGTCATAGCGACCCAAATTACTAAACCCTTCCACAGTAAGTGTGTGCAGAGAAGACTGGAGAGGATTCAAGAGGATTCCTCTCTTTTCTTTCTTTTCCTTCGAGTTTCGCTGCATAAAAGACGTAATGAGTGAAAGCTGACTGGCACTTCCCCTCGCACCGGTTTAACAGAAATCCTTCATTTAATCCAGTTTGCAGCACAGAATTTGGCAGGGATTATGAGTGTGGAATAGCTTGATTGGAAAATGATCTTTAAATCAAACATTTATATTTACAGATTGTACTAAAATCATTTTCCATTTTGTAATTGTGATTATTTAGCAATCTATAAAAATGTGTGCAAGCAAAAAAAAGACAGTAGCAAAGTTTAGTGTTAATTTCCTTAAAAAAATCTCAACAGATGATTTACTTGAATGGAAAGCTTGTTTAACTCCCTCATTGTTGATTAAAACTGTCACTGCTAAATAACACTTGTAGTTAATCTTCTTATGGCAAATCCTGATGCATGGCTAATGCATGGCTAATGCATGGCTGCGCTGAGAGGCTTTCATCTCTATTTCCTTAGATTCAGACTCATTACAGTGGTTTTGACTTTGAAGGACAATATGTTCTGTGAAGTGTTTAGATTTAAAATCCACTTCTTGTCTACGTGTCTGAGCTGACAGCCGTACCCCCTCAACCCCAACCCCCCCGCCTCCCCCTTCTTGCAGGCTTCTGACCACAGACCCCTCCCAGCTGAGGGAGGAGGACCTCCCGGGGGACCTGCAGTCTCTGTCATGGCTCACCTCTGTAGATGTGCCCCGACTACAGCAGATGGCTGATAGCCGAGGCCACAGCAACGGGCCCTCCCAGGGCAGCCTGCTGGAGCAGCAGACAGGTGAGCTGACAGGGGACAGGGCAACATTCAAAAACCCTATAGGTTCTCTGATTGGACAGACCAGGATTGCAGGACACCTCGCTGTGGCCTCTTCACTGTGAGACTCACTAAAAGAAAAGACAGATAATTTCACAAGACTACTCTGAAAGATAGAGGCTAAAATACGGAATAGCTATTATACCATATTCTATTCTAGTAAAAAAAACAACAAAGTCTGACTGTTGCTTCTTACAGCTCAGCTGAACAACATGACCATGACAGGAGGGCAGGGCTCCATGCTGCACCTCCAGAGCAACATGCAGCACAGCCCTCTGGGAATCAACGTCATCAACACCCACAGTGGAAGTGTGAGTTTTAACGGCCTTGCAGGAGGAACTACTATTATATCATATGGAGCTTACAGATTGAATTTATATCTGTATATCTCTGGGCCTGTTCCACAGATGTCTCCATTCTCCATGAATGGGCTGCCCTCCCCAGGGTACCAGTGCCCTACCTCAGTGTACCAACCTACACCACAGCAAGTGTACTCTCTAACCCAAGCTGGACAACAGGTATCATACACCTCCTCATCTGGGCTGTCGTTAAGCTAATGAAGAACATAATTGTATGAGTGTTGAAATGGTGAATGGTAAATTTCCTCATTACTCTCTCTTCTTTCTCTCAGTGTTCAACTGCTGGGCTTTATAGCAATGTCTCTTTCAACAACCAAAGTCTGTTCACACAACCTCGGCTGGCTCCGCAAAACCAGGACCTGCAGCCCAAGTCTTTCCCCAAGCCTATCTACTCTTATAGGTGAGCCCTCACTAACATGGTTAAAGTGAATTTGAAATACACTCTAAAGGAATATCTTGTGTTTTTCTCCAGTCTGATTGAAACAAATAATGAATATGGCATACAAATAATGAACCTCTCTTTGTAATTCAGCTGTTTGATTGCCATGGCTCTGAAGAACAGCAAAACTGGTAGTCTCCCAGTCAGCGAGATCTATAGCTTTATGAAGGAGCACTTCCCTTATTTCAAGGTAAGGGAATACTATTTTGTTACTGTAACACAATAATGGACATAGATAAGAAATGTAATTTGATGTATCTCTTACTCTCTGTCTCTCTCTCTCTGTAGACTGCACCAGATGGATGGAAGAATTCAGTCAGACACAACCTGTCCTTAAACAAGTGCTTTGAGAAGGTGGAGAACAAGATGAGCAGCTCCTCCCGTAAGGGATGTCTGTGGGCGCTGAACCCTGCCAAAATTGACAAGATGGAAGAAGAGATGCAGAAGTGGAAACGCAAGGACCTCCCAGCCATTCGCCGCAGCATGGCTAACCCTGGTCAGAAATTAATTTTCTTCAGTGTTAAAGGTTTCATGTCCCACCAGTATTGGGTCAGTTAAGTCTTAATAATGCAATGCACTAGTGGGCAATGAAGTGGAAAGATTTCTCCTTTTAAAACAACAAACAAACAAACAAAAAAGAGATCACTGAGTGTTTTTCACAGTTTTAATCTGTTTTGTTCCCTGCAGATGAGCTGGACAAACTGATCACAGACCGTCCAGAGAACTGCAGACGCAAGGCGGTCGAGCCCGGCATGACACGGCTCCCCAGCTGCCCGACTGGCCTTCCAATGCCCGTCCCAACTCAGATACAGCCGCAGCCTATCGTCACCCTGTCCCTGCAGTGCTTGCCCATGCACCAGCACCACCAACTCCAGGCCCAGCTGCAGGCCCAGGCCCGCCTGGCCCCGATGTCACCCGCCCCGGCCCAGACGCCCCCCCTCCACACAGTGCCTGACCTTTCCCAGAGTCCCCTCACCCAGCATCCAGGCAAGCAGCCACACGATTTCTACAGTCTCCATGGTGATACACACACAGAGGTGGATGCACTGGACCCAAGTATTATGGACTTTGCCCTTCAAGGTAAATGCAGTGTTTTTCCAATGTTTCACCTCTTAATTAGATAAATGTTTGAGTCCTAAATTTTAAAAAATCTGACATTGTTGGCAGTTGCAGGTTTTGCTGTCAGTCAGAACACTAACTTCTCTTTGTCTGTTCAGGTAACCTATGGGAGGAAATGAAGGACGACAGCTTTAACCTGGATGCACTGGGTACCTTCAGTAACTCACCCCTTCGACTATCAGACTGTGACTTGGGAACCGCCAACCTCCCTCCTGCCTCTAGCGGAGCCAGCCTGCCGCTCTCAGATGTACAAGTGACAGGCCTCTACACCTCGTATGCCTCCATGGATCCCCTGTCCTCTCAGTACATGGGCACGCCAACCAACAGCAAGCCCATCGCCCTGCTTTAAGACCAGCGGAAAGAGTAGGAGCTCAACTGTGATGAACAGAATCAATTCAACTTGAATTACTCAACTCTCTGTGGATATCTGTGGATTCCAACTGAAGAAGTCTGAAGTCTGAATCCTGGTTTCTTCTGTGCTAGTAACAGTACAAATCGCACCGTAGAGTCAGCTGGAAACTGTCCGGAGAAGGATTTTTGAAAATCATTTACAGGGTGTTAAGAAAGAAAAATATGAGCCTGAAAGTTGTCCAGGGGAAAATGTGTACATTGCATTCAATTAAGTATTTTATGAGCCTAAAACAGCCATATGTCTGAAATCAGGCATGGTACCTGAGAACTTTAAGCCCCACATTTAGCCACACACACACAGTGCACAAGAAATTTGCTACTGGCAGCTGATAAAGGACTGGAATTAGGGATAAAATACTTAAGTAAAACTATGTATGATTTAAGAATATCTATGTATGACTTTGCTAAGCAAAGACTGAAAACCTGTGTATGTACAAACGCCCTATGTGGAGGATTATGATCAAGTTAGCATCCACCAACTTTTCTACTGTTCACTCTGCATTTGTAAACCCTACCATACCATACTGTAGCTCCCCGTCTGTTGTCTGTTGTATTGTGCTAGACAGAATTACTGTGATGTTTTATTTATATTTATAAAAAAAAAGGCAGCTGGAGAAGCTGATGATTTTATCAATCTTTTGCTGTATATATTTGAATGTTTCAAACTGCTATGACCACAGAAAAGCTTTCATTGAACTGTATTTACCAACTCATTCCAAATTGCCAATGTGTGCCAATACTTTACTTTGAGTGAGCTGTTTAATCCAGATTCTACAAATCACACTTCCACGCAGCGATTAACATGTCTGAATGTCAGATGTATATTATGTTCAATAACATGACCATAATAAAAATCAAACTGGGTAAATAAAAGAGGTTTCTTTTTGCCAAAAATAAATGGATCACATTTATTAACAAATAGCCCTTGGCAGGAGTATTTTACAGTACGCAGGAGAGATTTTACATACATTCAGATGAAATGTCATGGCAACATACAGCATTTCAGGTATTTTGATCAGACGTAAGGCAAAGAAAATAATAACTTGGGGGATCACTTGGTTATATTCTCAACTTTACCAAATAATCCTGATCATCTACCCTTTGTAAAACCTGAGTTTTTATATTTACTGCATTTAGAAACAAAAATGAAACAAATGATCAATTATATGGGATTTAAGTATCTCCTAGTATTCATAATACTGTAATAACACACATTAAAAGACCAGCATAAACACATTCAGACATAAACACACTTAAATTAAGTGACAATGAAAAATAGAAGGACTACTGAGTCCATTGTCAACAGAGAAATGAAAAAATAACAGCGCTCAGGACAAATACTGGCTAACAGAAAAATCTTAACCTGGCTCTTAAATTGCACTTCAACACCACAATACTGATAAAAATATCATCTCTGTTTATTCAATGCAGAAATGAAAACGGAACATTCATTCCATCAGTAGACTATTTTCCAAAATCAAAAATGTCAGTTGTGAGCTAAGTTTGTTTATGTTTTGGTGAAAAATGATCTGTTGTTCATGTTCATTATAATATAAGCTACATTCAAAGGCGAACACGAATTCTGTACGACACCTCTAACTGAACATGACAACAAGCACCTGAATACAAAGTCATGCCCTTAATGACAGTTGCCAGCATTTAACTTCAGCATTAATAGGTCGGACAGAGCACTGATAAGGCAAATATAACACTGCACCTATAGTTCCTTATTGACGGTGTATGTACAAATATAGTAAAATGAAATGTGCATTATAATGATAGTGTGGACTGTAAAAGCAGATTGCTGAGTGGTTAGTGAGCAGCTGAAGTGACTGACTGTAGGACTTCCTCCTGCTTTAGACTCTGTCATGTCTGTCATGATTAACATGGACTGTTTTGTCCACCGGTAGAGACGACTTAACAGCAAATAGTGGTAAACAGACACAAAACCACATGTAGTATAGAGTATAGTGGTAATTGTTATTACTGAATATCAGTCACTTTTGTGCATGTATTGTTACAAAGCAACTTGACTATTATCCTGAGAATCAGACAAGTTATTTTTTGGCTTCATCTTTATATTTTCCACTTGTTTACAATCACTCAGTTTGCCTCTACAGCTACACACTTCAACAGTTATCTATGAGCTACAACTGAACATTGTGTTGCTTGACATTGCATAAACTCTAACTCATCAAGCTTAAGTGGTGCTGGTGCTGTCCATAGTGGCAAGCAGATGGGAGATCTTGGCCCTTTGGGATGGAGTTATGTTCTGGCTCATGTGGATGATGCAATCCATGGCTACATCAGGGTTGGCCTGCACTAGACTGAGACACATGCAAAATAATATTAGCTTACATGCTGTACTAACATGCTGCAAATAAAATGTTTATGGTCAGTGGTGAGTATAATGACAGAGTTGTGTGAAATTCAGGTTCAAATTCAAATCATTTTTCAATCATCCACAATTCCCATCAAATAATTCATTACTTGCATTACCATGTCACTGGTACACATGGTTACACATCCTCATGGAAAAAACAAACAAGATTAGCTATAAAACAAAGAATATTGGAACACAAAACAGCAATCTGTACGGGCTACATGGATTATGCAACGGCACATTTTCATAAAGCCAACCATTGCTCTGCAGCATCTTTACATTTTGGAGGCTTTGGAGGAAAAAAAAAGTAACTTTGGACAAACTAGAAAAAACAAAATAATTTTTTACCTGGAAGTATATTGGATCTCAACACTGAACAAAATGAATCTGGATGGACTAAATAATTTCAGTTACAATGTTTCCTCTAAAAGAGAGTGTGAACTGTAGAGCTCTTCTGAACTTGAACATTTTCAAAGATACAAGAAAAATAGGTTGAAGAAAAAAATGTTGGATGTTTCACATGTATGACCCGTAGAGGTTGATCAATTTAAGTGTTTTTGTGAATTTCAGTTGTTGTTTCTGATAGTCCAGATGATGTAAGTGTGTATTACGAGTGTTGATGCAAATTTGTCAAACTGAGACTGTAGTGTGAAAACATAATGTCAAGTTGTATGTCACTTCTCTTCATTGTCATGCTTTGATGGAGACCATCAGGCCAAAAGATTAGCATGATTCTCTTGACATGAACCAAAATCAATTGGTGAAACAGATATTTGTCTATCCTGAAGATCATGGAGTGCCACCTTGAGTCTTTCGACAGCTGAATATGATTTTCATCACTGTGTCCATGCTTCTCTCGTAAACTTGAACTTGTGTGCACATGTGTATGTGCCATGTGTGTGTGCATACCTGCGAATATGTTTCAAAGCATAATCCCTTTTCAGGTACTTAATGTTCTCACGGATAGCTGATCGAGTGCCGTCCTCCTTGGACAAATGCTTTTCGAGCCACTCAACTACAGCTTGGTTGTTGTCCCAGAGGTAGGCCTGGAAAAACAGACAAGAGAGCCTTTAAATCCCTGATCTCTGGAAAGGACACTGAAGATCTCTGGAGTGGTTATTTGTTGGGGCCAAAAAACACAATTGCACATTGTTTAGACATGCAACAAAAGAGGTCTTATAGTGTGTAATCACTTTGTTGGTAATATGCCCGGTTAAATTAAGAAAAATAAAAATCAGTGCTGTGGCACCATTTTACAGTAAAAAATACCAAACTAATAAGTATAATTTAGCACTCTCCAGGAGCCTAATTATACCAAAATGAATACGGTGTTGAGCTCTACTATGGGTGGTCCTGTCATGTACAACAATTACATGTCACATTAGCAGACACAGTGCTTCTGTTCGCCGCCTCTCTTGTCTCATACCTTGACGGTTCCCTCTGTTTCCACAAACCAGCGCCGCAGCATGGACTGGATGTGTCCATCGCTGAGGTCTTTGTTGGCCTGCAGGATCTCACACTTCACCACCTGTTCCAACAGGAGGCGACGCAGGCGCCAGTAAAAGAAGGTCCGCACATTCTTCCAATCCAAAATATCCTGCCAGACAGAGAATTAGAAGGTGTCTTTATGTATTAGGCAACATCTTTGTTTGGTTCAGGGCCCAGCAAAAAAAAAAAAAAAAAAAAAATCACATCATCATCATTTTTTTATATTTTTTTCTCTAGTCAAAAATAAAATTTTGATGCAAAAATGATCAATACGACTAAAATTGTGAATCATATCACAATATCGGTCAAAATGACTGCATTATGATTTTTACCATGTCATTCAGTCCTATTTATGACCACATGCATCTGCTCTCAAAACAGCTACTTTATTTTCTCGTGAACACCCACATCTGAAGAGGCATTCATAACGGCAGTGAAAAGGAGGCAGAGGCCATGAGGGACACACTCACAGTGATGACCCCCTTCTCCTGCATCCTGCCGGGGGTGTCATGCAGATCTACAAACTGCACTGCCACCTGGTGGTAGATGGGCAGCAGGAACTCCTCTCTGGCTCTCAGCTTGGTCTCCAGCTCCCTGTGCTCTTTGTCTGTCAGCTCCGGGGTACCTGAGCAAATCAGAAGAGTTAAAGACACAATGAAACGACATTTTGAGAGCCTCTTACTTATTTATCTCCTGTTAGAAGAGGTTGTTGGGGTGGGACATAACAGAGGGGAATCATTCACCACTGAAAATGGTGAAAGATACATAATTTTTCAGGACACGAAGTAATTTAGGATTTACTGTTAAATACCTGAATACTATTTTATGGAAAATTAGTTAACAAGTTGAAAATTTTTATTTTTAATTTAATTGTGACTTTATGAGAGTGTAAGACTCTAAGGGCCTAATAGCATTACAATGATAACAGTAACGTGTACAATAAATCAAAAAGGATGGTGGTACAAGTTCTGCAGTGGAAGAGGCTTTACCTAGTTGCTCAGCCAGACTAGCATAGGTTGAATCTAGCCTTTTCATGGTCTTCACCAGGTCCTTCCTCCTGAATTTAATCTCCACGGTGCCCTCTGCCTCCAGCACCCCACCTCTGGACACAGAAAGCACAACCGGAACAGAGAGAGAGACTGAATTTTCACACACCTTTCTCTATCTCAGACCGGGCATGGAGGATGCTGACTACTTATTAATGTACCTGCTCTCCCTGTCAGCGTAGAGCTCCATACACAGGGGGTTGATGGTGGGGTCAATCACCACCCAGGACCCACCTCTCAGCTCAGCATGGGGTGGGATGTACACTAGCACCGGCTGGTGGAACTCACGCAGGCCATCCACAATGTAGGCTCCAAACTTCAGTATTTGGTCATACATATCTGGGAGAGAAAATGTGTTCTATTAATCCTGTAGACAGTCCTGTAAGTAATGCAAAAAAGTTTCTCTGCATATTTTTCACTGGCATTCATCTTGTACCCTTCATTCCCCCAGAGAAACCCCTCCAATTGGCAAACACCATGAGAGGCAGACGTTCACGGTTGAAGTCACAGACGGCCTGCGCTGTTTTGAAGGCTGAGTCTGGGAACCACACCTGGCCAGCCTGCTGCAGGAGCTGAGACACACACACACACAAAAACAAGCAGAGGTGTACAGCTTTTTCCCCATTATCTGACACTTGCAAATACATTTTATAAGTTGTTGCCTGGAACAAACTTGGAATGAGGTGAAATTTACTCACTTTAGATTCTGAGTCCAAATTGGCTGGATCTGCTGGGATAGTGAGCTCCATGGTCCGGGTTTCCACAGCAATTACACCAAGTGGAATTCCTCCTAATCTGTATTAATAAATTAGCTTATTAGTGAGAACTTCTTATAAAGTGATTCAAGTAACAGAATACGTTAACTGATAAACAAAGATATATAATATTCTTCAAGTGTGTAAATGGACTTACCGGGCTCTGCCCACTACCACTGTCTGAGCCCAAGAGCCCATGACTTCCATGAAAGAGCCATGGTCAAAGAATCCACTCTGCCAGGCCCCCTTCACAGCTGAAGACACACATGCAGAATATTCAGGACGAGGAAACAAACTCGTTGGGTCAGTTCAAATAAAAAAGAGTTTACTACATGCCAAGCCACTCACTCGGATGGGGCCTCCCAGCCAGCATCCAGCGGGGGTCATAAGGAGCTTTTGTGGGGGTGAAATCTATCTCTCTGTCTACTGGATCCTTAGTTGCTATCACAGGTACAGGGGAATGTTTATTCTGTAATGAGAGAAGCACAGCTTTAGCATGAGGTCTCGGGTGGGGGTGGTACAGTTACTGCACATGGAGTTACATGCCACACTGTATGAACTTCACATTCAGCTGAACCTTTGGCATGTAGGAGAGCCACTGCAGGATGGTGAAGACTCCCTCAAAGTCATCTGGCACAGTGGTGTGTGTGACTCCATTATTGTGCATGATCTGAACCCCTCCCAGCTGGTTGTTGGACGTGTAAACCTCCCTCCCCAAAACCTGCAGAAAAACAAGGACTTTAACGATCAATGTCATAATGTGCAGCACATTTTTTATAGGTGGCCATGACATGCTTGCAATATTTTATTTGAAAATACTGAGGTCAGTTAAACAAACCTTGTTGAGAGCGCTGGCTCCAGTCAGAATGATGTGTGAGTTCTCCACTTGGATCACTCTCTGCCCCAGACGGACTAAGTAGGCTCCAATTCCAATGGCGCGGCATGTCACCTGCAAGAGCAAGAAGTGGTTCAGATACAACAGGGTCCCAGAGAAACTGTAGATCACTGGTTTCTTAGTGCTCAGATACAAGACTTGCTGCCTCACCATACTGATTGTAATAATCTCCTTGTAGGCCTGAGAGGATTCTCCAGCAATGGTGCCAGAGCCCCGCAAATTCTCAACCCCGAGACCGTCATCCTGCCCAATGATGTCAGTGATGATGTACCTGGCATGGACAGGCACAGTGACAAAGACCAACAAATTTTTTATTATGAACAAACATGAACAAGTGCACAAGGTTGAATATATCTACGAGCTGATTGGTTTTGCTATTTCATAAGAATATAGAATTGATGATTTGTAATACCTGGACTCTCCGCCCTCCTCGACGTGGTGATAGTGAATAGCGTTGGTGGAGCTGATGCGTTTGTAGTCCTGTGGTTTCAGGTAAAGGTACTTGAAACCCTTCAGATACAGGAAGAAACAGCTCATCAGAATCAACATCAAATAAGTCATTACCTCATAAATGGTCTCTTCTTTCCAGCGTCTTTTTCTAAACTACCACCAGCGAATAATGCATATATGAGGAGAAAAACTCCAGGTGTCACCTTGTAGGGGTCGGCGGGGTCGATCCAGGCCACCTGGAACATGTGTCTGATTTCTTCAGCCAGGCCGATACGCGCTCCGCTGTTGGCTGCAATGTAAATGCGGGGGATGCCCTCGGCCCGAGCCAGCTCCGACGCCCTGAGGTACAGCTCATCCTCCTGAGGCCCGAATGAGCCGATCATGTGTGTGATGTCGTTACAGATGACAATGATCTCACGACCCTCTGGATACTCTGGAGTCTTCATCTTCATCCTGAAGGCAACCATCCCCACCTAATGAAGAGCGGGTATAAAAGATGTTATGGGACCTTTGTTAAAGCACAGCTGGTGGTGTCAGTATCATCACACTCAGGGTGAATGAACTGACATAAAGTGATGTTACATTTCTTCTATTGACAGCCTACATCATTATCTCCAGGCAGGCGGTTCATCTGTGTCAGCCGACCTTGCGAGTCCAGAACCAGCTCAGTGCACATCAGCACATCTTTAGGACATTTGTCCCCTGGACCCCACAACTTGAACAGCGCCTACAAAAACAATTTAAAGTATGGGTTAGACGCCTCAGGAGCATCAAACTGCGAACCGTTTTATTCAGTGAGATGGCCGTACCTGTTTGAACATCTCAGGGAAGTCATAGACATACGTGGTGCCCAGAGTCTGGGCCTGGAAACGCTTGGCCTGCAGCAGGTCTTTGGTCACATAGGGAGTGTTGATCAGCATGCCGTGCAGGACTCCCTGCTTGTCTCCATACGACTGGAACATGATCTGAGCAGGGAGAAATGATCAGGTCAGTTCAGTAATTCACATCCATTCCAGTTACACTTGCAGTACTGAAAAGAAAAATGTATTCTTAAAAATGACACATTTCAGTAAGTGGCCCTCATCAACATTATTGTAGACTCATGTAATTTCTATTTATATACAAATAATGCAATCAAATCAAATCAACTAAATCAACCACCTATTTCCATTATATGAGTATAGTCACATGCTTAAGTCACATGACCATATATATCATTGGTTAAAAGGTATAATTGTAGTTTTGTATTTTTGTACAGTATTTACTGCAGAATCAGTTGTAATGACTGACTGACTTAATTATATTCGTTCTATGTAAATGGAATTTATATCAACCTTCTCTAACCTCGATGGACATGTGCCTAAACGCATCAGTTTTGAGAATAAATTATTCAACTCAACTCAACTTCATGAAAGTTACATGGAAATCCTGCTGTCCATTCAAATATTCATTTTTACAGACAGAAAAATAAGATCCTGGAACGCATCTATAAAAAATATAATGGCCTGCTATTTCACAAAATGCTTGAGTTGTAGACTGTACCTGTCCAGAAATTGGGTCCGTGACCTCCTTATATATACTGATGTCCAAATAATAGCCAGATTCATTAGTGAGGAAGAGACGGATTGGAATGGCATTCCCAGTTGGTGTCAGACGGATGTTGATCTTCAGCTCTGCCTGCAGGACTCGCAGCTTCCACAGTCGGCTGCCATATCGCATCACCATGGAGCGGACAGACTCCTCTATCTGAGGCACCAAGGAGAGGACAAGGCTGTTACTCTTGGGAACATATTACCTCCAAGTTAGTAAGGTGGTTTATATACTGAGCAGTTAAAAAAAACATAAAACAGAAATGCAAATCATAACTGAGCACTGGAACCAAATATGTAAATATCTAATGAACAACATAAAACAGTGTGCAGAAATCAATTGCCCCCAAAGTAAGGATCAAAGAGTATTGAGATCATTCAGCATTCAGCATAAACAAAGATTACAATATTTTGATGAGGAAGTAATACTCTGTGAACTGTATGTGACCCCAGCAAACACACTGCTGTGGCAGCAGATATTTTCTGCAGGACTCTGACCTTGGAAGGGTCCATGATGACAGTGGGGACGAAGTTGAGGAAGATGTGGTTGCAGTCTGTGCGGACAGTGGTGTTACTGAAAGCCACCTCTAGCTCATCCATCGCCTCCAGCAGAAGTCGTTCACCCTCATTTTTCAGGTATTCAAAGGAAGCTTCCTGGTTGTGTATAAAAAGAGTTAAATCATGCGTTGTATCTGGATTTTTTTTTTAAGTAATATGCAGTGGCTCCCAAAGGTCCCTCTTACTTTTGTGATGAGATCTGAGTGGCGGATGATGGCTCGGATGAAGAAGCGGTAGTCTGTCACTTCAGCACCCTCCTGAACACGAGCAGCACCCAGATACAGGTGCATCTTGTGGTTGGCACAGGGAACGGCTGTCAGGTCAAAGTTCCTCATGCGGTTGAGCTCCAGCTGGAAGGCCAGAGCTGGCTCCAGATTGCGGTAAATACGATCCTCCTGAAACTGAAGAGAGGGACAGACAGAGCCAAAGTTCATCTTCTCCTTTCTAGTAGGCACAGCAACTCATTTCTGAACTGCAATGAGACTATAAATGCTACCATCATCTAGTTCTGTTGAGAAAACATCTTACCCCGTCTCTAGCTCTGAAAGTGAAGAACTTGGGAAATTCTCTCTGTTGAAATGAAACATAAAGGTTCTGAGTTAAAAACAAATAATTACAGGTAAGCCGCTAGTCAATGTATGTACTTTTAAAAAGCAGTTTTATTGTCAGCTGGATCAAACAACATTAGAGTATCTACGATAAGGCAGTACTAGTAGTATCAGGCTCCTAATAAAAAAAGGCTTTTATCACTATTTTTTGCAGTGTTACTTCCAGCTTACAGGCAATACAAGGATTTGATTAGGATACAATCAGTAAGATTCACAAACAGTTCAGAAAAGATAGATATGTTAGGATATATAACTGCATCTACAACTGTGCTATGAACATAAGTCATTTAGCAAAACTGTGTAGTAGTTTACAGCAGTAAAAACAATTCTGAAATTTGAAAACAAGCAGCATTTAACAGGCTCTAACATGAAAGAGTTGGAAATATAATGTGAGTCTATGAAAATGGTTAATTGGACTCTCATTTGCTACAGTATACTGTTTATTAATGATTCATTTATTTTTCAGCATTATACCGAGTACATAGTGATTTTAGGAGATAATTGACAAACCGCTGTAGACCAAAAATAAGTAGACTTGAACACACATCACAGATATGCTATTTAGCCAGAGTAAAGACTGATAGGGAAAAAAAAGTCACATGAAGTATAATCCAAAGGCTATTTGGCCCAGTGTAGCTGAAAAAAGGGATCGAAGAAAAGGCTGAATAACATGTAACCCTGTATTTAAATAATAAATAAATAAAAAAGCATTATATTTACTTTATTTTTATTTTCAGTAATTTTTTTACAGTTTATGTTACGTAAGTGAAAATGCATGAAGAAGAGTGGCTCTTATAAAATTATTGTACTTGCTTAGTCAGCAAAGACTGTGTTGCAGATAAGGAAAAAGAATCCTGCATACATTACCTTCTGTGCTATCAAAAATGTGATCCTCCTGATGCCATACTCAAATAGGAGTGCTTTCTGCAGAGGAATATACCAATTTCATGTCAATAATCAGAAAATTAAAATAAAAACAAAACAAAACACAGTACTATAAACATGCTAGACGTTAAATGAGGCTAACCTTGGACTGGGCGTAGGCAGTGAAGGCTGTGACCAGAGCATCATCATCCTCTGTGTCTGCTGATTTTATGGACACATTAATGATGTGGATTGGGTTTTCTCTCATGTTCTGCAGAGGAGGGAAGACACAGCATGATCACACTGAACACTGGAACAAGCTGGTGACCCTTAAACACCTGCAGCCCTCACCTTGGAGTTTTCCTCATCGTAGAGACTGGAGCAGACCTCTGAGAACAGCGGGCTCTCCAGGAGCGGATCAGCAAAGTTGGAGATGACCTCATCAAAGTTCCTGCAGGACCAAAAATGGACACAAGGTTAAATTACTTTAATTCTCACCCTCTACTCTACATGTTGTTGTTAAATATAGCTGTGGGATGCGGGAACAAATAGCATGAACATGTGACGTACCTTCTGAAGTCCTCGAAACACTCGAAGGCCACCATGGCACCCATGCGCTGGCAGGGTGGTGACAGCGCCCCCTCCAGGAAGAGCTCGCTGCTCTGCCGCCTCATTTCAAGCTGTCCTGAGCTGTTCATCGGGACAGCGACCCTGACAGGGGAACACACACAGACCAGGTCAGTAAGAGGAGGACCCGGACCAGGACTGTAGAGACGTTTGCTATAGCAAAAAACACTAAGCAGCCACGACAAATATGTGGAGGGAGTAATTAAAGCAATTTGCACAATGATGCCTGTTTTTACTTATTTAACAACAAAGCAACTAAGTATTATCAACCTCACATCCAATTATGATTACAGAGATAAATTTACTTATTTGAAGAATTATATTGAATAGGATTATAAATTATTGTTAAAAGTATGAAAATTTGTTACTGTGTTTGATTGATAATTGCAAATCAAAGATCAAAATCATATGCTGGAGAATACAGGCTCCCCAGCAGGCAGCAATCAACAAAATGTCAGGCTTTAGGGTTTTAAGAGGAACATGGCATCAATAAGACATGTGCCTCTCAAACACTCCTTGTTGCTTTAAAAATTGAGAAAGGCAAAACATTTATGTGTAGGAAAGCTCAGTAGAAATTGAATTAGGAAGGACTTGTTAGAGGAGTCCTTAAGCAAATGTTTCTGGTTTCACAGAAAAGGAGGGGAAAGCAACACAGTGCATTCAGCATGCATTGCTGTGAGACATACAGATGATCAGGTGGTCTGTCTGGCTGGGAGGAGCTTTACTCTACCTGTTCAGAGTAGGGCTGCTCCCTCTGAAATAAGATGATTGACAGGTGAATATTAGCAGTGGATGATCAACCTTAACCTCTACCTCTTAGCATTATGATTAGATCAAAGCACTTTATAAGATGCTCTGCACATTCACATTAATGTCCAGAGGGGCAAATCATTCTGCAATCAAAGTTAGCCATAAGCAGTTACAGCCACGACTATGGACTGCTCTGGACCTGCATGACTATAATGGACTCTATTTGTATTGCTTCCAAGCCTGGATTTCTGTGTAACAGACACACAGTGAACTGTATTTCCATAAAAAATTATGATAATTGGTTAAATGGAGTGCTGCTGGATCAGTGGAAGCACAGTAAATGTGTTAAACGTCTCAACAGCAAGCAAACATAAAAAAACATAAAAAAATCTCTGAGACAGAGCAGAGGAATTGTGTGTCTGACTTTAGGAAATGAAATACTCTGTCAAAACAGCTGCTGTATGTTTTCTGTGAAATGGAGGGAGTATAATGCAAGTAATAAATACTGAATTAAAAAAAAAAAAACAAGATGTTTAGAAGTTGTCTTCTAAAAGATTCAACAAATGTACACAGTATGACAGCCTCACCTGAGGCTGAGTAGTCTTTCCAGTGCCATTTAGTGAGCCATTAACTTGTTACCTGTTTGGGTGGGACGATGGTAACATAAACTGGAAGTCTACAGCACAAGTCCCGTCCTGCAGCTGGTGATGCTGGAGGCTGTTTAGCTCATAGGCGATGTAAGCTCTGCGTACATACACCTGAAGACGGAACGAACAAAAATCAATCGATGAACAGATGCAAACAAACGACTCTGTAGTTTGTGATTGTTATTCTTACCTCCAAGGCAGCCATGCACACAACTTGATTGGAGTGATAGAAGAAATTGGGCAGGACATCAAAAATGGAAGTCTCGGAGAGGATGAGTTTCTGTCGGGAATAAAAACAAGCATTATTTATTTTACCTTCAAGTTGTTAAATGATTTTCATATGAAATTGTTGCAAACAAGACTAACCTTCAGGTTCTCTGGGCAAAACTGGTGGCCATACATATCAATGGCTGACAGGAAGATGGACTCCACTTGGTTGTGCCTCAGTTCATAGGACGGTAAATGGGAGGCTATCAAGACCTGTAAAACATTCAAATATTACTTGATAAAGACTATCATGTTGGAAAAATGAGACTGCTCAAATGCACTCCATAATCTTGTTAAAATTCATTTTCAAGTTTCTCCAGATACTCAAGGTTATCTCTGATACAGTATATTTCCTCTATAAAAAAAGAAAGAAAGAAAGAAAAAAGAACAACTTTAGAAACACAAAGTTCATTCTCTCACTCTAATTTGTCTTTCAGGGTATCTGGTTAAAAATCAATATAACATCACACAAAATCATTTGAATCCCAAAAATCATCTGTCAACAGTTAACAGTAGCAAATATACATGTGTACATGCAGGGTGCGATTTGCCGGTGGGGATGGTGGGGATTTTCCCACCCTCTGGTTTACACGTCCTACCCTCTGCTGAATTATTTTTATCCTCGGTGGGGGCAAAATTTATGCCCCCAACCCAAAGTATTTTCACCATTAGGCTGCATCGTAATTATTAACAACCAAAATACACAGAGTTGTGCTGTGATTTTGATCTACCGGGACCGAGTCAGAGGCATCGCGCTTGCAGAAAGCAGTTTTATTTTGAAAACCAGTTTCAGTGCCATGAACCACATTCTTACAAACAGCAGAAACAGAATGAATGTGTCCACACTGGACAATCTGCTTTTCATCTCTGTAAATGCACCATATGTTGCCTCCTTCAAGGCCCGCAGATTTGTGGTTGAAGCAGGGACACCACACTGCTACTGATCCGCCAACCGGAAAGCAGAAAAAAAAGGCTGAAGTGCGTCATCAGAGCAGACTGTTTTCGTAGTCTGACCTATGGTCTAGCCGATTAACCATTAAAAAAAAATTGTGGTATTTCATATTTTCTGTTGAATTTATATCAGGAAAGAATTCAAATGTTATTTTTATTTAAAATAATGTTATGAGAAAATATTTCTGCAAATGCAGTGGTTAAGTTCACGTTCAAAATAGGCCTACCGCCTACGTTATGTAGCCTAAGTGTAAGGTTTAGCTACACAAGAATCAACAGTTTTCATATGTTTTGTTTTGTCATTTTTCTGAATAAAATGTTTCTCAAAATTACCCCCCCCCTCTGTTTTTTTCACAAATCACACCCTGTGTACATGTATGTGTATGTGAAAGCTATCAAATTAAGAAAAAGTTAAAATAATAAAAAGAACATAAAAGAACTTTTTTTTTTCTTATATCCCATTTTAGATAAAAGTAGTGGCCACACAAAATAACTCAATCATGTTGCATCTCAGTTAGCCAAATGCTGCCCATTTTGAACAGATTGTTTAAGCATGAAAATCTGGACTGAAGATACATTACCTAAAAATTGGACTTCAGGTCTTACCTGTCTGGCTCTCAGGGCGACTTTTGAGTTCTCCATCTTGCTGAGCTGCGTGAGCTCATTCAGGATGGCCATCAGCTCGTCTGCTAGGGTGGGATCCCTTCCACAAAGCTGGTCCTGCACAAAGTCAACGACATGCCACTCTGAATCAAGACGTTAATCACTGAGAATTATACAAAAAAGTGTTTATGAATGCATGTGAGTGTGGAGGTTGGTGGTAGCCTTACTATGAGCATTGTGACGAGGATGTTCTTCTTGGAGACCTGGGCATGAGAGAAGATATACTCCAGCACAGGAGTCATGTCAGGCTTGTACCGCTCTCTCAAGTTGATGACACACTTGTCATAGTGAGCTGATAGTGACATCAGAAGAATCACATAGGTTATTTCCCAACAAACCACAGTTAAGTTCAGGCAAATGCCACATCAACAGAATTTTCAGTTTGACTTGAAACAGCATTATGTTCACCTTGCTGAAACTGCATCTCTACTTGCAGGTAGCGCTTCAGCAGATCCAGAACCACAGACTTCATATAACCACGGATTCCACTGCGGTACCTGTGCAACAGTAATTACTTAACATAACAAACACAACTAGCATTCATATGTAATGTGTAGAACTGCTAAAAAAAAAACAACTAACCTTTGCACCAACTGTACAATACTTTGAGTGTTCATGAAGAAAACCTCTCGATCAGCCTTCCTCTGCAGAGTGGCTGCATGACTGTCAAGGATATTGGCAATCTGGAATAAAAGAGTATATTGTGTATTGCATTGTTAAGCATTAAAGGGAAAAAGCAACCAAGCATTGGAAACACACTTGCAACATTCGTATGGATACAACTCAATCAGCTGGAATGAAACCAGCATAGAGAAGCTTCCAAATTAAAGCAAATCCTTGCCATTATAGACATATTCAGTGTTTATAATGGTTTTCATGTAGACGAGAGCCCTCTTCCCCGACCCCTGCAGCCAATTCTAACCAGTATTACATCACTGAGCAGTCCTCACCCTCTGGCTAGGGAACTGGCAGAGGACAGAGGTGATGTTGCTCGCATACTGGGCCATGATTTTACGGATGGCTTTCTCCACACTAGGGGGAATGCGACCGGCCACACTGGTCATGATCTCCTGCAGTTCCAAAAGCGGCAAGGAGGGGTCCCTTAGTGTCTTCATCAGGGTGGCCACCCACTGTTTCACCTGCACAGATGAAGAAATAAACACAGACTTGCTCAACTGTTGATAAAGTGTGGCTATTCAAGAATCTGCTGCAGAAAAAGGCCTGTGATTTACCTTGCTGCTGAAGTAGGGCTCAGCAAGGCAGTATCCATCCATAACTTTGATCAAGTTTTCTAGCACACTGTGGAAGACCTGGTGAAGCTTCTCCCCCACAATGGGCAGAGGTTGTTGGGGTGGCAGAGAGGCCACGTTAAGCTCCACCTGTGACAGGAGACCAAAATAATAATAATTTAATTGCTTATATTTTTTAATGTTAAACAAAAGTTACAAGAGCTTAATTTAACCGAAAATACTGAGCTGTCTCATTATTCCACCCCATGGCTCTGATAAAGTTGCACAGTAGCAATGCGTCGGCAGTTCAAACTGGCCAAATTTATGCAGCTGTCTTAATTAATTTGAGGGATTTTATATATTCATATCTTTTTCTTATATACTGTATTTTTGCTTAAAAAAACTTGAGTTGAATTGTTGTGTCAAATGGCTGAATCTGACTTGACTGAGGAAATGCTGAGCTGAGTACGGCCCTAAAAATAAATTGTTTGCTCTCCAACAAGAGTAACAGCTGGATTTGGTCATCCCACTGTAAACACTGTGCAAAGCAATTTTGAACGCAATGCAATTTTGGAAAATGATCAAACTCAGGCTGGAAATGAGCCAAAATGGCTGATTAGGGAGACTTACAAGTCAAAGCCAAAAGAGAATTTGGCTAGAGAGTTCAAATAATAAATTTCAAACCATGATAAAATGATCGGTGTATGCACAGTAGCTCATGAAAAACTCAGATTAACTTACCGGATGAATACTACTGGGATCGTCCAGTGCCATACGGGCCACTATGCAGCCCGGCTCCAGGACCGCTCCAGGCCTCTTCACAAAGTGGATACAGCCAGACTCCTGCACTGTTAGAGCCATCACCATCTTCATCACCTGAATCCATAACACACACAGAAGACCGACAAAAACCTATGAAGACACAGCATGCATCAAGAGGTGATTACAGATTTACACCTTTCACCAAAACCAGTCAACATTCACCTCAATCTCCGCATAGGAATCTCCTGCAGATAAATGGCCTCCGTCTTCAACAACGTACTGCAGTAGTTTACCAGCAGAGGGCGACCTCAGAACTGTGGGATCCTTCTCCTTCTCAAACACACACGTCTTGTTGCCAACAGTGATTCGGTAACTGTGGCATTAAAGTAGATCAGAAAAATAATAAAAACATAAAGCAAAAAGTCTACAAGAGGGTCCTGCATTCTAATCCCCCCCTCCCGTGACCCTGAATAGGTATAAACAGGTCTGGAAAATCATGACTGTGCGGGCCCCCTCCAGATTCTAGACAGTCAGGAAGCCTTGCCTGTCCACTTCCTCCTTCATGTAGGTGGTGTGGCTGCTGCCGTCGTAGGAGAGCAGGAGGCCGCCGTCGCTCAGCCTGTGGACGTCGATCTCTATGTCCGAGCCGTTCATGATGATGACGTAAGTCGTTGGGGACTGGCGAGCGACCTGCCAGAAACACCCACAGCATTACCAACAGACCTTTTTCACACCAGCCATTTTGACCTTAAATAGTCGGGTAAACAGGTGTTACTGACACTAATGAAGGTTCACTACCATATAGGTCTAACAGATCCTGTGCCTCGCAGTTGTTCATGCTGGCTCAGTGGAAAGACTCTGCTACACATAAATGGGGTGGAACCCTAACAAATGTCATAAGCAACACTTGTGTTTACCCTATTTAATGTCACAATGGCTGCTGTGAAAAGGGTCTATTAGAAAAGAGGTAAGAGATTGAGTCAAATAAGTTCAGAGAAAGACGGAGATACCTTGAGGCAGAATTTTACGCCTTCGTATATAAGATCCACATTGACAGAGTTGAGGAGGCTGGCTGCAGGCAGAACCTGGCCTCTATAGAAGTAAAAAAAAATATATATTTTTTTTAAATAAAAACAATAAACAGAGAATAAAACTACACAGTCAGAAGGGTTGGAGTATTACTGACCTTTCCAGTGAATGTAGGAAGTCAGACATGCTTTTTCTGAAGCCGGCATCAGCTACATGTAAAGCCCCACAGACAATGCCCAGCATGGTGTCTGGTCTTTCAGCCTGTATGAAGGGCAGGTGGCTCAATTCATCACATAAAGCAATGACACTAAAAGACAACAACTTCAGTGATCATGCTATTATCCAGCTATGTGATGACTTATGGCATGAGGCTTTGTCTCCTCAGAAACCGACCTGCACTTTCTCTGCAATGAGATGATCCAGCCAGCCGGTGTTGATGTCATTGTTTCGAAAGCTTTCTGTCTCTAGTAACTTTATGAGGTATTCAACTGTGGTCCTGAAGTCGCCTCTGATGGACAGCTCCTTCATAGCTACCACCATGTTCCTGATGCACAAAGAAGGTACGATACCCAACAAACACACAGACCATATGAGACACCAGTGTGCTTTTATGTTATAAATTGACATTATTCAGCCTTTATCTGTTATACTTGGGGAAAAAGTAGGAACAGTAACAGCATTTAAATAGTCTTTTTGCCAAAAATGGAAGTGATAATAGTAAAAAATAGTAAAAGATTGAATTTTCAATCTTTTATGCACTTGAAGGTTTGCACTTTCTTATCATATGCTGTGGAATACTGTGAGTGAGGGTTATGATTTTTTTTTTTTTACCTCTGATTGATGTCTTGTATGTTTTGATGTCTTGCATTATCGTGTTCTGTGAGCGCACTGAGGCAAACTCTTAACAACTGCAATTTGATGTTGCACTGAATAAATGCTATTGCATTATTGAGACTTTATCACATCATTGGCTGGATATTGCATTATCTGCTTTCTTTAGTTTTATTGCATTATGGGCAGTTACTACATTACGGGCAGGTATTGCACTATTGGCTGTTACACCACAGGAGATAGGACATTCTACAGCGACTTTAATTGCTAAAGATTGAGATATCAAGCAGACATCAGGGCAATAAGGAGACTTACGAAATGGCTTCCTCGCGGTTCTCACCCCAGGAAAAACAGTGCCCAAACTGGGAGTCTGCAAACTCATGTAGGCCACCAGTGGCCCCAACGCTGAAGTAACCCCAGACGTTTTTACTGCTACGAAAATTCAATTCCTGTACAGTGCCCGAACTAGGCTTGAACCCCTGTGAGTGACAAGAAGGACAAGTCAGTAGCCCTTATTAAAAATATATAAGAAATGGTACATCCTGAATGTTGGTGAAATGATTCCTACCTCATCGGGGTTCTCACTGGTGATTCGAGCAGCTATGACATGCCCTCTTGGGCTGGGCATGCAGTCTGGAGCCTCAAAGCTAATGTTGTTGTCGCCCCATGGAGTTTCTCCATATAACAAGCGGATGTCCTTAATTCTGTGGAGGGGGATCCCCATCGCAATCTATCAGAGAGGAAAACCTGAGTTAAAATGGTCAACTTAGTTCTCTACATGCAGTCTCAATTAATGAGACTGATTCATTGTCACCTAGTGATGAAACTTCTTTCTTGTGGTGTAATGAAGTGTCCAGTGACAGCGGTTTACCTGAAGCTGGGCTGCAGGCAGGTTGACATCTCCAATCATCTCTGTACAGGGGTGCTCCACCTGCAAGCGAGGGTTTAGCTCCAGAAAATGGAAGCTTCCGTCCTCAGAGAAGAGGTACTCCACAGTTCCTGCGCTCACATAGCCCACCATCCTCGCCAGCCGCACAGCATACTAGATCCGAGTAAGGAAAAATAAGGAAAACATCAAGTCCAACCCAGAAGTGATGAGCTAACTGAGCTTAGCAAACAAGTACACATGATAAAGTAACCCACCCGCTCCATCTGCTCAAACGTTGAGGGAGCTGCTATAGTAGCAGGGGCCTCCTCTATGATTTTCTGGTGCCTTCTCTGGATGGAGCAGTCTCGTCCAAACAGAGAGATAGCATTGCCATACTGATCAGCCAGTATCTGGACCTCGAGGTGCCTCGCCTGCTGGGCCAGCTGCATGACGAAGATGGGCGAGCCCGGTACCTCAGCCTGAACCTGCACCCCAAATACAAGTAAATTCTGAGCAATACAGTGATATATGGTGTAGACCAAAATACACAGAACAACATCAGATTGCACAATGTTATTTAGCAATATCAATTTCACAGACCTGTCTAAAGAAGTTGGGAAAGTCCTCAGAACTTTCTACTTTCCGGATACCTTTTCCACCTCCACCCTCAGAGGCCTTGATAACAACCGGGTAGCCTATTCTCTCAGCCCCCTTTAAAAGAGAAAACACATAAAATACAACTTATTAGAGACACTTTTGGCCAAGGATTGATTAAAAAGAGAAAGTAAAATGTGTGGATATTCTTGTGATGACTTGGCTAATAACGCTTACCGCCAGCCCATCGTCTACATCACGAACACAGCCGTATGCGTAGATCTCTGGAGGAACACTGATCACATTGCCCAGCCTTTGGTCCTCCTCTCCCCAGTCCACCCTCAGACCTGCAGCACCACCACACACAAGGTTAAAACATGAAAACAAATATTGTATGAAGATATTTCTACAAAGAACTCACACTAGAGCACTCATATAAAGTTTGCACATTTACTGCAAGGGAATGACTGATGTTTCGATTGGCATCTTCATCAGAGACAATCATTCTCCTGCAATAAACGTGCAAACTTTATAAGTGCCCAGTGTCTTACTCCAGGAAGTCAATGTGACATGCCCAAGGAAAAAGATTTTTGTCTATACATTCCTCTGTTGTTCAGCATCGACTCCCTCTCCTATGAAACTTGGCTGAAAGTGCACTGGACTTATTATTTGACTAAAAATATACCGCATCAGCGAGTCTGACTAAATCCAAGCGCTGACAACACAATCTGCATTAGGTAATATGCCACAGCTGAGATAACACCAGGGATGCTGTATTACCTGATCCGCTCCATGGTAGCGTGGGAATGTCAGCGCTCTGGGCCACAATGGATGAAGCCACTTTATCTCCCAGAGCCCACATGGCCTTACTGGACGGCCCTGAGACACAAACAGCCATCGTCATCCAGCCAAATTATTTGACACAGGTACGAATGGACTATCCCATGATAATGTCAATATATGGTTGTTTAAAACTGGATTTTACCTAAGAATGATATTCCTGCCTTGTTCAACAACTCCGGCAGTTTTGGATTTTCAGAGGCATGACCCCAGCCGGCCCAGACAGCCTGTTGAAAGTGATGAAAACAATTTTTATCATCGCTTTTGTGGACAGTCAGACAGGGTAAAATAAAGCTTAAGGAACAGTTCGCCCAAAACACAAAAAAGTACCCGACTTAAATATATTTTCTTTTGCAAATTAACCAAAACGGTGCCAATGAACTAAAATATATTCATATTGGTATTATCCCCACTTACGAAGAACATCAACAAACTAGATCTATCTGCTTCCCATTTGTACTCCTTTGGGGCAGATAAATACAGTTTGTGGGGGTTCTTCATTAAGAAATAATGAAACTCTGCATTGCATTATATCCATGTTATGTTGTTTGGAAAAAGCTTTGCTGTTGAATTTTTCACATTTTGAGCACCACAACTTCCACCCCTTCTAGCCCTGTTGTGGTGGGGCGCTGAGAGACAGGGGAGATTGCAGCAGACTGGAAACCTCACCAAATCACACAGAAACTATCTGGATGGATAAAGTGCCTTTTTTTTGGATTTGGGGTGAAATGTTCCTTAAACTCAGAGACCATTCAGACTAAAACTGTCTTCCCCTCCACCAATAATGTTGTGAAATGTTAATGCATGTAAAAGCTGAAACATACCTGAACTGGGATTCTTTTGGCAATGTCCACTATCAACTCTACATTAGCATAGTTGTTATTATTGGGCCCACCAGGTACAGGTACATAATGGTCTGCCATTTTGATGTACTCTATAGGAGACAAAAGCAGCACTTTATTGAGTTCAGGTTTTCAGGAATCACTGCTGTAGCAGCCTGGTAAAGCATGAATTTATACAGCTGACAACACACACAGTTTAAAGTGTTTCCGTCTCAACTTAACCTACATAACTATTGAGCAATAATAAAAGATAAGCACAGTGACCTGCATTAGCTTTCAAGTCTTCAGGGGTTACCATGACGACAAAACGGATGGTCCTCTCATTCCGGAACATTTCATAGGACCAGCGACGGATGGAACGCATACACTTAACTGCAGCTATACCATTGTTAGCTATTAGCACCTGCGACAGAAGAAGAAAGAGTTTGACTGGCCTGAGAAAAGCAGAGCTGAGAAGATAAGGTGCTGCAAAGTCATTAACCACTCAAAAAGAGGTTACAGAGATAAGAGATTCAGAAATGCAGAAAAAATGAATGGTTCTTACTTTATCAATGACACGGTTGCCACCGAAGCGGGTGACAAACTCAGCAGGAGAAGCCACTGTAAAGTCCCTCTGTAGATCCATTTTTCTGTGTTCTCGTCCTTTTTTCACCAAGTGAGGACCAGACATGCTAGTCCTGGAGTAGGAAAAAAGTAAAGGTTATTTACCGTGCCTAGTACTGCAAAACATAACGCACTGTGTATATTCTAGTTCCTATATTTGCTATAACCTAGCCTACATTAAATCAAAACAAAAATTCAACAAGCTGTAGGTTAAATGTTCTCATCTGCAATGTCAGATGAGAACACAAGTAAACAGCAACAGGGCCAGCAGTGCTCCTCTACAGCCCATGCAGTTATCAGCTGCAGACGTGTGGAAAACACCGTGACTGTGAACAGACTAAACAACCGCAACAAGGTAACACCAGCACTGAAAATGAAAAAGCCAAGTCAAAGTTCAGTCTTTCTCTACAACGGGTAAGCCTAAATGAACCCAGCCCGTTTATGTCTGATGTTATCTTCAAAACTACACCTAACCACTGAACTTCATAGAAAACCTTTCACCAAACACTGTACCCAAATTTTGTAACCTAGAGAGATCATGCCAAGGCTGTCATTCTTAAATTCCACTTTTATAGGATGTGTATCACAGGAGGGCCAATAAAAGTAAAGGTGTTGTCAGCAAAAAACTATTCATAATGACCGTTTGTCTGGGCTTTATCAGGAGGCATGTCTAATGGACTGAATATTAAAACTATTATTATTACTTTGGAAATGAAATCACAAAGTCATTGTAAAGTACAGACTGTCAGCTTTAATTCAAGAATTTCTGAGCCACATCAGAATGAGTGTTTGAATGCCTTATTGTGAACTTAATTCTCAAAGTTGAGGTAAAAAGCAACAGATTATTACATTGATCAAGGAATCCTTTTTTGTTAAATACTGGCCAACTCATATTTTACAATGACCTCCACAAGTTTGTAAATTGAAACACCTAATCCCTTAATCCCTTAAAACCCTTAAGCAACATACTCCACCAACCACTAATGCAGTGCCCATGGACAAAGAAATGTGCCAGGGACATGCCAGGCAGTGTATTCATCCAATCACATCTAAAATAGCTCAAGACGTCAATATGATATTAAAATCACATCATTCACAAGCACCATCTTTGAAAAAATTAAATATTCTAAAATATTCTATAATAATACAAGATTCCAGTACCATGAAAATGATCTCCTGGCTCATGCATAGTTCAAAAACTTTATCATACTTACACACTAAAGCATTTGAGCCTTTGTAGACGGAAGTGTTAAGCCATCACTGGGAGAACTGCTGTGTTGTATCAGTAGACTATATTGTTAAGTTGGAGAGCAATATCGTCTGGGATGACATGAACTTTAGACATAACTCTCTTACTGTACGGTTCATTCAGTGACTGGAGATTGCACTCAATTGCTGAGCCTTTTTGTTTTTTTGATAACCTTTTCCAGCTTGTCATGTATTTTTGATTGGTTCCCCTTGCAGCATGTGAGAGTATAACTGAGTACAAGGCACAAGTTAACCATCATTAAAAAAATAGAAATCATAAGCCTCTATTTAAACATATGATAAGACTCTGGGAATTTTGGAAGTACAATCATTAGCAGATGTGTTAATTGCTCCATTACTTTATATAAAAACATCACACAGTTCTTGCTCCTCTGTCTTCCATCCTCCAGGAAGAGAAATTTGTTGGAGTTCTTTTTTTTTTATTTCCTCTAACTTACACGTGATCAGACAAGCACAGTTACATAACTACAGCCTGCCACACTGTAACTATACATAGTTTTTATTACTTATCCTTCCTGTTCTTGGACTTGTCTGCAAAAACAGCAAATCTATTCTAATTTACCGCAAACTAAGTATGTCATTTGCATTGTCTAATACTCTGACATGAAGCCAATATGAAAACCACACAAAACAAACATTGCAGTCAGAGTTTCAAATTACAAAGAAAGGTAGTCAACATGTTATCACAGGACTAACCTTTTGAGACGCTGAAACCAGTTGAGACTTTGACCACAATTTCTCTCCATTGTATGTTATCATGCATGCTTAGGAAGTATGAATACATTTTGAAATCTAACACCAAAACAAAGTCGTCCAAACAGCCCTTCCTCTCAGGCCCTCCCTCGCTTGTCCCCCTCCCACATGTGCAGCAACATATCCTTTAGGAGGGGGACTGAACACACACACACACACACAGATATTCTATCAAACCGGCTATCAGATTCACAGCAAATACACACAAGCTACCCAACGCCATGAACCAAGTTTTCATTCTACTTCAAACACCAAGAGGATAACTATCGCCCCGACAATGACTGGAGCCAAAGTTTTGGCCACAATGACACTGAAGACCTCATGGATGATTAGAGAATCACATGAGAAAACAGCTTTAATAATTTGCCCTAAGGCATCCGTCTGTTACCGCTGCTTCACATTCTTCCATAAACCGGTTTGGTTATCAAAACTACTCCCTTGAACCTCAGGGAGGGAAGATGCATCTAAAGTTAAGCTGTATCAAAAGAAAATCTCTTACCTGTCCCCCCGTCATGGTGATTCCTACATGTCCTGCTCCTGTGCACTACGTGACGCTTTGTGCATTTGAGTGAGTCGGGCCAACCACAGTTCTTGTGTCAAGTTGGACACATAGTTGTGTTCAGCCAACAGCTACTCTGACCACCCATCATATCACCTATCATTACTGAGTATAAAAATAACTCCAACTTCTACTATAGACACTATAAAAAAAAACATTAAAAAAGGATTTTAAAGTGTGTCTGTTTGCCGGTGATCTCACTGTTGGTGCCCTGGGCTGACACCACAGTTTTCAAAGTCATCGGCACAGGCACTTGTTCCAATAATAGAGCGGAGTTGTTGGCATGCGACAATAATATGGTGGTCAGCATGATGTAGTCAGGTGATCACACACATCTTGTGGAGACAGGGCGTGTAGGAACACTGCATTGCAACATGACTGCGTGTTTGACCCATCTCTGACAGCTGCATACTGAGGAGCAACAATTTCCCAGACACTCATAAAGCTCAATACGTCTAACCCTAACTCTAAATATGAATAAGAGAAAGTGAGAGCTTACTTCATGCCTGAGGTGGTGGGCTGCGGTGCTGCAGAGGACTGAGGCTGAGTGGAGAAAGTGGCGGTGGAGGTTGAAGGCTGAGAAGCACCAGTGGGAGGTTTGGTGACCAGAGGCTCCTCATCTGAAGAATTGTCCTCTGATGCTCCGAGAATGAACTTGAGGCGCTCCCTCGCCTCGGGCCCTGAGCTGAGCTTTGGCACGGGGGGTCTGGAAGCCGTCCGGGAGATGGATGATGGTGATGGCTGCTCTGCACACACCTCAGAGGAGGCCTGCGGGGGTTTGGCATCCGCTGTTTGGACTTCTAGACCCACGGCTGAGGCACTGTTGGCCTGAGGACCGTTCTCGTCATGTGTCGAGGTAGCGGGGACTGTCGCCGTGGAATGTTTGTCAAGAGCAGAGGTGTTTGTAGCAGGCTTGTCCTCCTGGGCCACAGAGGGATCGCAGCCAACTGGAGATTCCTCTCCTTTCTCGGCCATTGCTATGGTCTTGTTATTAACCCTCCACAGTAGCAACAATATCCATAGGCTTAATCCCAAAATTGCAAGTGGGAACATTCACAGACATCCTCCTGAGACTGCAACAACAACAAAGTTGATGTTATAGTAATCATTCAGACAACAGAGGACATTAACATTTCAGGAGTTTGAATTATACTTTTTTTTTTATTCTTTGTTTTATAAGGTGCAATTTGACCCAACTTTTTTCTGATGTACAAGTTTAGCCGAGCTCAGCCACTAGGGCTAGTTAATATGGCCAAACATGTTATCACGATAAAATCATATCAGTTGATATCAATATATATTTCTCAATATATATCAAATAATTATGATGTCACATTTAAAGGGTAGAAGAAGAAAATAGAATACTAATCATCATCATCAGCATGCAGTTCCTGTGCAGTGTGTGTCACCTCACTTGTGACCCGGCGTGCAACCAGACCTTTATGTATTGTTGCCACATGATTGGTGAATTTGTGTTAATCGTGGAATATAATTGTATTAAATTTATCAACATTTTTATTGAATGTTTATTATATTTTTATTGAGGGAAAATATATTGCAATAATTACTATTATTGTTGTATTGCCCCACCGCACTGGGCACATATACCTTGGTCTAATGCTAAGGGAATGAAGAAATCCTTGGCCTACATAGATTTTCTGCTCACTAATTCCAATTGTGGACTCCTGACCTGTGGCCAGAGGTCAGGAACCCCATTCCCCAACCCCAGGCATGCTGGGTAACTTGAGCCAAAATCTGTGGCCGGACACAACTTCAAAAAGCAAGAGAGAGAGCCTGTCCACTACAAGCCCAGTCCAAGGCACAAAGATTATACTATGAGGAAGACGAGAGGGCCTCTTGCTAAGCCTGAGCATGGAATATCAATCATGCAAAATCTACTAAAATATTATTTAGAGCAAAGGTTTATGAAATTTAAAATGTGCAGGGCCAAATGTGTAGTCTTTAGAGTATGTACTATTTCAGTACATTAAGACCGCTATGCCGTGTACCATGCAGGCCATGTTTCCCAGCCAGTGACCAGTAAACAGCTTGTCTCTGGCAGCTGAAGAGAGAGCCAAGATTGCGCACCCATATGGGGTAAAGGTCAACGGTGAAGGAATGGACTGGGAGGGGGGAGGTACAAGCATCCAAATCACGAACAGTTACAATGATCATTTGAAGGCAGCAAGACACAGAAACTAAAATGGTATACATGCATGCACAATTATATGAGTGAGAAAGAGACATTCACCATACAAACAAAGAAGCATTTGTCCTCTGAAGCTACTTGACCTTCAGTGAGACACTTGCAGAAGCTATGAGGGGATAGAGTCCCACTTTTCAGATGAAGCGCAAATTTGAAAGAATCCATTAAAAGAGCTCAAGGGCAATACTTTTGTGGTAAAAATGGACGGGTAAATAATGAACTCTAGTCAGAGATATGAAAAATGAAAATTATAATTAAAAAGGACTGTTTAAAAAACAACCCGAAATGACCAAAACAGATTTTCATATAGCTTTAACATGTGACAACTTCCTACAATAAGGTGAATGAAATTGACTCTTTTAATTTAATTTCAACATCATCCTTGACGTGTCACTTATTGACAACTCTGACTTCAATTGATAGTGAAAAGAAAAGAAAAAAATCACAGAATCCAAAGTTTGACGTGGCTTATCAAATGTTAACCTACCTGTAAATAAACATATGAACGCATCTATTCTTTTTCCCCAGCGTTACCACAAAAACAAATTTATCTGCGGACTAAAGGTTACATTTGGCAACCAGCCACCTTAGATGTGACAGAAGGAAAGGAGGTCAAACAAAACAGCCAAGTCAGTCTTGGATTGGTGTTTGACAAATACTATTTTGACCAACATCACAACAGAATTAATAACTTTAACTCTATCTGAGCCACAACAAACGTTCATGCCTAACAGCTAGAGTCAGTACCATAATTAAGACCCTGAACTGATTAAAGTCAGCACTATCAGCTAGCAAAAAGGCTATTTAATTATTTAAATTTGTCATCTATGCTGACCCCCTTTAAGGTAACGGCACTGCTCGGTGATGTTGTTGTTGTTCTTGCGAAAGCTAGCAAGCTAGCGCCCAAACCTTCTGATCAGTTTAAAATAAAACTAACGTTACTCAGAATTGTCTGAACTAATACAGGCTTCGGTGCCAGTTTATCTATGAGATTCAACGTACGCCAAACGAAATGCAGCACTGACGAGGGTTTAACTGGTGTAATAGTTATGATAAATGTAGCTACAAATGTCAAGGGGACCTACCACCAGAGTCTCTTGCAATCCCGTCCATCGCCCACCACCCTGCTGGTATCGTAAACATGTGGAGGAGAGGGAGGGCTTTCCCACGATAAAACTCCTCCCACTAAAGCAGAATCAGTCCGAAGATCGTGTATGGGAAAGATAAATTGCAAAAAGTGTTTAAAAAAGGATATCCAGTTTCCGGTATAAAAAAAGTGGGTTACCAACTGGTGTTAAACCTTCCACATGAGCACGTGAGAGCAACTGATTACTGAAGGAGTTGAATGTGGCATTTTATACAAAGGTATATCATTTTAACAGTGATCTTGCACTAGAAGAAGAGCAGCCCTTTTAATGTTTTGTGCTGTAAAGCAATTTCCTTTCAAAGCGATATAGCAGACACCCAATGAAATCCAACTCAGTAGCACACAGTATAAAATGCAGTAATTATGATAATGTATTAACAATTTATTAATGTAAAATAACTATGCATAGCACCTTTACGTTATATTTTGGATTCTTGAATGTTACTTGATGTAAGGAAAATGAAATTACACATTTGTGATGACTTGTCTTTGAGAGAAAACAAATGTTTCAGGTTACAGAACCATACGATATTATAATAAAATATGCTGATGGAAATACATACTTTTGAAGACCGGAAGGCGGGACAAGTTTATTTGATAAAGTCATCTTTTCAATAGAGGATCTTTGTTCTTCCTGCTCTCTGTTCTGCTCTCGCGGCAACGACAGGAACGCGCCAAAATAAGAAAACAGAACTGGTGTCAAGTCGTCATAGAGGGTATAGTTAGCTAGCAAATAAACTTCTGAAGTTGTCTATCATCAGATACAATTTTTGTCACAAACTAGAGACAGGGGGTATTTTGTTGTGACATAACCTGCAGACCACCTTACAGGATGGTTTTGCAAAACAGTGGAAGGTACAAAGCGGACCGGGGACAAGGCGGAGGAGATCAGGACAATCAGTAAGTTGATTCGCCTTACATTGAAAATTACTGGTAGAGGAGCTATGATTGAAGTGATAGCCTTTTGTTTATCTGTGATGCTGCTGTTCATGACACTACCAGTACACGTTAGACAGAAACTGAGGCACATGAGTGTCGGCTAGCTAGTTACCGGTTCCCTGTCTGTGTCAACCAGGGACGATGGCTCCTCGATGTCGGCCCTCAAGAGGCTGGAGCGCAGCCAGTTCACCGATGAGATGGACACCCGCTTCGGCTTCGACAGGATGAGGGAGCCAGGAGAGAAAACAGGCTGGCTGATCAACATGCACCCCGTAGGTCCACACTCTGTGAAGCACATTTTGGGGGTTTAAACGTTTGCACTCCTTGTTTATCAGCAATTTGGGATCAACATATGTGTGACACGTCATTTTGCACGTTTGCAACTTTCAGACAGAGATCCTAGATGATGACAAGAGGATGATCAGTGCTGTAGACTATTATTTCATTCAGGAGGATGGAAGCAGATTTAAGGTGAGGAGTCCACTGATGAAAAGGCACTCTGCTGTGCCACAGTGAGTGGGACAGTTCCCACCAATAGAGCACTCTTTACCATGTCCCCATACTGTGTAGAGTCATTGCCATGTAATAATATAAATCAACAAGTGCACTGAAACCTCTTCCATTGCCCTAATGTGTTCCTCCTTATCATATTGTGTCTGCAGGCGGCCCTACCATATAAGCCATATTTTTATATAGCCACCAAAAAGGTAAGTCAGAGTCCCTCACTAGCTTATGTGCTATTTCTGGAGGTCTAAACATTTCCTTAAAGAAAACATTGTACTTTTCACCCAGAACTGTGAGAGAGAAGTCATCTCATTCTTGTCAAAGAAATTCCAAGGAAAGGTGGCAAAGCTTGAAATTATCCCCAAAGAGGACCTAGACTTGGTAAGACCGCAAACCAAAAGGATTTAATACTAATAAACTGATAGTAGTAGCAGTAATATGAATATTGACATGTTGCTGTTGTTAAAATAAAACATCTAGGTCTAAAACATTAGACATGAAATCATTCAATACTTAAGTATTGAATGATTTTTGTTTTTATTGTTTTGTTTGAGCTTTGTATTTTGTGCTTTGTGTTTTGTTTGAGCTTTGTGATGATGCTGGCCTGAAGCATTATTGATGCTAAGGTCTGCAACCACCCAAACATGTGAACTCCTCTGGCCTGTTCCCCGCAGCCTAACCACCTGGTTGGACTGAAGAGAAATTACATCAAGCTGTCATTCAACACAGTGGACGACCTCGTCAAGGTCAAGCGAGAGATTTCTCCAGCAGTGCGCAAGAACAGAGAGCGGGAGCAGTCCAATGACACCTACACCTCAATGTTATCAAGGTACCTTGTGTCTATTAGAAGAGAGCAACAAGGTTGAAAATGGGCATATTATATGAACCTTATGCCATATTATTTTTTTTTCTTTTCAGAGGTTTTTACCCATGTTTTTAGTGGTTTTACAGACACCAATCCCATTAATTTTGAATTTCCACATGTTGTTTACTTTTTTTATTTACCCGTTCTTGTCCCTGTCTGCTCTTCAGTGCGTTATCAGGTGGCAACGTGACATCAGCAGATGAGGATGGGATGTCTAAGAAAATTTCGGACCAGTTAGACAACATAGTGGACATGAGGGAGTACGATGTTCCCTACCATGTCCGCCTGTCCATCGACCTCAAGATCCATGTGGTAAAGACAGCAGAAGTCTGTCATCTCAATGTTTTAGGAAGCTGTTGAAGTATACAGGCTGACGGTTCGCATCTTTATTTTCTTAAATTCTCAGGCTCACTGGTACAATGTTCGATACAGAGGCAGCGCGTACCCACCAGAGATCATACGAAGAGATGATCTCGTCGAGCGACCAGTAAGCGACCATTTTATTTTTTTATATTATATTACAGCATGAGATCTGTTGTGTATTGGGATTCATCTTCCCTGGCCCCATCCATAAAACAGTTTTTCTACTCTTTTTAGGACCCGGTTGTTTTGGCTTTTGACATAGAGACCACCAAACTTCCACTGAAGTTCCCAGACGCAGAGACGGATCAGATTATGATGATCTCCTACATGATTGATGGACAGGTATGTTTTATATCCTTATATCCTTTATATCCTCCAGTATTATATGTTCATTCTCGGTTAGTGCTGTATGTGTCAGAATGGCTTGTTCCGCAACACTTGCTAACTTTTAACTTTTTTTATTATTGTTTTAAGGGCTTCCTAATCACAAACAGAGAAATTGTCTCTGAGGATATTGAAGATTTTGAATTCACACCCAAGCCAGAATATGAAGGACCCTTCACTGTTTTCAATGAGGATGATGAGGTAATGAGGGGAATATGAAGAGCAGGCCTCATCAGCTCTGTTCCTCAGGGCCTGGTGTCCACACAGTTTTGGTCCTCTGTGGCTAATTAGTCAAATTAGTGAGCCAGGTCTCTGGTCTGCAGGACACCAGAGCTTAAGGACCAGAACTGATGATCCCTGATGAGGCTACATCTGCAGTGGTACACACACTATGCAGTGCTAATGAAAAGTGTTTGAAAATAATTGTCAAAGTGCAAAAGTAATGCTATATACCTTCCTAACTGTAATCCCATGACTTTGGCTGCAGGCGGCCCTCATTCAGAGGTGGTTCGATCACGTTCAAGAAACCAAGCCAAACATCTTTGTGACCTACAACGGGGACTTCTTCGATTGGTGAGCTGTTATTTCCCAGCTGTCATCTTCTGTAAAGTTATTGCATATTGTTTTTAGACTGCATTTTTAGCCTCTTGTGCCACCCCCCACCTCTCACTTTGCTTTCCTTTCTTTGAAGGCCTTTTGTTGAGACTCGGGCTGCCCACCATGGACTGAACATGCACAGGGAGATCGGCTTTCAGAAGGACAGCCAGGGAGAGTACAAGGCCAGTCAGGCCATCCACATGGACTGCTTAAGGTTTGCATACTTCTGTTGCTGATCAAAAAAAGAAAAAGAAAGAAATAAGTGCAGTACAGAGCTGTGCAAAATAATCGATGCAGCTGAGGATTGCGATATTATTTTTTGCAATACTTTAAATAATAACTCTTAAGTATCATATCACTATCGTTCACTTCTGTCTCAGGTGGGTAAAGAGAGACAGTTACCTGCCAGTAGGCAGCCATAATCTGAAGGCGGCAGCTAAGGCGAAGCTGAGCTACGACCCCGTGGAGCTGGACCCCGAGGAGATGTGTCGCATGGCCACGGAGGAGCCGCAGGTACCGGCCTGGACTTTAATAATCACATCTCAGACAGGGAATAGGTGTGTTTTTGTGAATGGAATGGAATCGTTGCAATTTGCTGACTTAATTTTTCGCTCTTCTGTCAGACTTTAGCCACCTACTCTGTGTCCGATGCTGTGGCCACCTACTACCTGTACATGAAATACGTTCACCCTTTCATCTTCGCTCTCTGCACCATCATCCCTATGGAGCCGGATGAGGTTTGTCCGTTAAGTTAACCTGAAACATTAGAAATAACACACCCTTTTTGTTATTCCTAATTTTCTTTTTTCCTTCCACTTTTGTTTGGTGGCGTGCTCATGTCTGCTTCTGTTTCCAGGTGCTGCGTAAGGGCTCTGGGACGCTGTGTGAGGCCTTGCTCATGGTGCAGGCCTTCCATGCCAACATCATCTTCCCCAACAAGCAGGAGCAGGTCTTCAACAAGCTGACAGAGGACGGCCACGTCATGGACTCTGAAACCTACGTGGGCGGTCACGTGGAGGCCCTGGAGTCCGGTGTGTTCCGTAGTGACATCCCCTGCCGCTTCAAAATGGTACGGTCCATCCCAAGTCAACTCAGTGCTTATTCTTTGCTTGACTACTTTTTGTATGGTTATTAAACCTGTGTGTGATGACTCTAATGTTGCCTGGTGGATTTCCACAGAACCCAGCTGCATTCGACTTCCTGCTTCAAAGAGTCGAGAGGACAATGCGTCACGCCATTGAAGAAGAGGAGAATATCCCTCTAGAGCAGGTCACCAACTTCAATGAGGTCAGTTATTATTTCATTATTTATTATTTCTCTCTATCACCATGTCTCTAATTTGTGTTATTTTGAAAAGTTGCCCCCAGCATTCCCAGTATTATTTGTTTATATGTTATAAAAAGCATTTTGCGTCCTGCTGATTAATCCTCTGGCTTCTTGTCAGGTCTGTGATGAGATCAAAAAGAAGCTGATCTCTCTGAAAGAGGTTCCTAACAGGATCGAGTGCCCTCTCATTTACCATCTGGATGTCGGGGCCATGTACCCCAATATCATCCTCACCAACCGCCTGCAGGTGAGGGAGACGCACACTTGAGAGGAACGATGAGGAGTGTAAGAAAAACATATAGAAATGCACAAAGGCTCAGTGCTATTTTCTTCTTCTACAGCCATCTGCTATGGTTGACGAAGCCACTTGTGCCGCCTGTGACTTCAACAAGCCCGGAGCGACCTGCCAGAGGAGGATGGCCTGGCAGTGGAGAGGGGAGATCAGTAAGTTGTGCAGCTCATAGGAGTTAAATTTCCTCTCTTTTTGTCCAAGATATAAACATTTTAACATAGTGTTCAACACAATGATTTATTACTGTTCATTAAGCATCACAACATGTAGTTTAATAAGCTGCGCTCTCTGTCTGCAGTGCCTGCCAGCCGCAGTGAGTTCCACCGCATCCAGCAGCAGCTCGAGTCGGAGAAATTCCCTCCGTTTTTCCCCAACGGTCCGCCTCGGGCTTTCCACACTCTGAACCGGGAGGAGCAGGCAAAGCATGAGAAGAAACGCTTGGCGGGTGAGCTCTGTTCAAATTCTGTTGGTTGTAGTAAGGTTCATGCTCTGACCAAGGCAATGTCAGGCCAGTCCGCTATCTTGAGCTTGTTTTGGTCCTACGATCTTGTTTGCAGAGCTTCTGAATCACTAGTTCCAAGTTCCATTTCATTTCAAGGGGTTCCTTGAAATGAAATACTCTCACTCTGTGTCTTGACTTGTGTTTTCTTTGTGTCAGACTACTGTAAGAAGGCCTATAAGAAGACACACCTCACCAGGCTGGAGGAGAGAGTCACCACCATCTGTCAGAGGGAAAACTCCTTCTATGTCGACACTGTGAGAGCTTTCAGAGATCGGCGTTACGAGTTCAAAGGGCTGCACAAGGTGAGGAGAGAAGCACTACATGAAACAAATGTGGGAAAAACAGAGTGATGATCAGAGTGGAAAAGTCTGTGTGTCACAGATGAATGAAACTGTTCTAACAAAATAAGTTAAAATAAGCCTGTCTTGCACTCCCTTTCTTCAGGTATGGAAGAAGAAGCTCTCAGCGGCGCAGGACAGCGGCGACGCTGCTGAGGTGAAGCGCTGTAAGAACATGGAGATCCTCTATGAGTCTCTCCAGCTGGCTCACAAGTGTATTCTCAACTCTTTCTACGGCTACGTCATGAGGAAAGGGTAGGAGTCAACTTCAGTTTTCATCAAACGTCTCAGTCATGGTCATTATACCCTGTTATCCATTATCCTTTTACTTAAACTACTGCATGTGCTTCTGGCCTTTGTCGCAGGGGAAATCTGTTATTTTTTTTTTTACTGACAAACAGCCGTGCAGTGCTGACTGGATGCTGTGTGTGGTGTGTTTGTGTCTCCATCAGGGCGCGCTGGTACTCCATGGAGATGGCTGGCATCGTGTGCTACACTGGAGCCAACATTATCACCCAGGCCAGAGAGATTATTGAACAAATAGGGTGAGTGTTATAATGATAATGTGATGATTAAATGGTAAAATGACTGTCTCGTTCAATTGCTTTGCTCAGTAACACTTCATCATGGCACCTCCGGGCAGGGCGGGTTCAGAGGTTCGAGCCCGGGTCATCCAGTTGGTAGGACGGTCTCTAAGGACAGTGAATACAGGTTATGTAAGGTTATATGTTGACGAGTCCAGCAGCTCTCTTAAAACACAGCATAATGATTTGAAAATAGCAGCAACATAAATAATGTCTGTAAGCCTGCAGTGGAAACTCTTGAGAAAAACACAACAAAACATTGACGTGTAGACTAAATTATTAGTCTGCTTATTAGTCTGAGGGCTGCGTATTCAAACAATAATTAAATTAAACCCTCCTTTCCAGACCATCACTTAAGCCAAAACATCTCACAGTCAGCACTTCAGCAGCGTAATGAACGACGCTCAGAAATAATCTACAGAAAAGAATTTCACTGTAGCCGACCTTAAATATGAATGACTGCGCCACTCTCTAATCCACCCAGTCACTAATCTGAATTAAACAGAAGCTTTTTCAAACACTTGTCAGCTGTCTTCTGCTATAACTGTAATAATATTTATTCATATTTATTTCATTTGAAACAATAAGTCATTATGCTACACTGTTACTCAGATAAGTAATAATATTACAAAACTTGTTAAGTTATGCAAGTTGTCACTCCTAACACTGTTGAGCAGGATAGTGAATGTACTTGTTCACTCTGTGTAAGTTGCTCTTGCACAGTGTTTGCTAAGTACATAAAATTGAGTAAATGGAAGAACTCCAAAGCCAGTTAGTATCCTGCATGCTCTCACACCACAACAAAAACCCCAAGAATAATAGATGAGGCTGCACATGTTTTGTTCTCCCAATTTGAGAGGCTAAACTGGGAGTTGTTACAGGAAGCCATTAGCAACCATGCGTATTATAAACAAAAAAAAAATGCATTCAGTCTCCCCAACTTGACGTGATTATTACTGTTATTGCTAACGGATAGTTATCATCATTATTAATATGTTGTCTTTTAATGCTTTTGGTTAATGCTAATGGTGTTTTTTTTGGTGTCTTAATGTTTATGTCATTTTTGTCTATTATGTGGTGTAATGATACATGTGTGTGTTGTACAGTATTGCCAAATGAAACCAGTAAAGTAAATTTTCATGTCACAGTGAGCTTATATTCTATTCTATCCTATGCTATTTTATTCTTTTCTATTCTATTCTATGTAAACTGAAATATATTGTCATGTACTTGTGCCTCTTATGTTTAATTCACTTCCACTTCTCGGCGCTTCAGGAGGCCCCTGGAGCTGGACACCGACGGTATCTGGTGCGTCCTCCCCAACACTTTCCCTGAGAACTTTGTCGTGAAGACCAGCAACGACAAGAAGCCCAAGGTGACCATCTCCTACCCAGGGGCCATGCTGAACATCATGGTGAAGGAGGGATTCACCAACGACCAGTATCAGGAGCTGGTCGACCCCGTTTCCCTCACTTACCAGACCCGGTCAGAGAACAGCATCTTCTTTGAGGTGGATGGGCCCTACCTGGCGATGATCCTGCCCGCCTCCAAAGAGGAAGGGAAGAAGCTGAAGAAAAGGTGTGGCTATAGTGGATATACAATGATTTCTTTGTTTTTGTTTTCCCTGTAATTAAATGTGCCGTCAGACTCCTAACTCGGAGTCTGTGTTTGTGTGATTGGAGGGATTTATGGCCCACATGTCCTGCAAGATGGAGATAAAAATGTACAGTGATGATTACTTTGGATTTCTCTCCTGTGTTTAGGTACGCTGTGTTTAATGAGGACGGCTCTCTGGCTGAGCTGAAGGGTTTTGAGGTGAAGAGGAGAGGAGAGCTCCAGCTCATTAAGATCTTTCAGTCGTCGGTGTTTGAAGCTTTCCTCAAAGGCACCACTCTGGAGGAGGTCTACGCCTCTGTGGCTAAAGTGGCTGATTACTGGCTGGATGTGCTCTACAGCAAGGTAATAGTCCATGTTCGAGTGGTCTAAAACAGCAGTCTGTTATTACACTGCGGTTATATAATCATCAGTCATTAGTTTGTGACTTTAGCAGAGTTTGGAGAAACTTTTAGACGTCATTGTTCTGATCAAAGAGAAAAGTTAAAGCAGAGATCTACCTCCATCACAGAAAAGCCGATTGTTTTGTTTCTGTGGTTTTCCAGGCTGCCAACATGCCCGATGCAGAGCTGTTTGAGCTGATTTCAGAGAACCGTTCAATGTCCAGGAGGCTGGAGGACTACGGAGAGCAAAAGTCCACCTCCATCAGCACAGCCAAGAGACTGGCCGAGTTCCTGGGAGACCAAATGGTGAAAGACGCTGGCCTGAGCTGTCGCTACGTCATCTCCCGTAAACCTGAGGGTTCCCCTGTTACAGAGAGGTGAGGCGACAGATCTTAGAGAGAAACATTGAGAAACAAGCACTGTGGGACAGAGGGGTCCTGCATTTCAAGTTGTACTCCAACTCAAAAGGGGTTTAAACATCTGCAATAGAGCCCTGCACAGGCCAGAAATACACAGAGCATGTTACAAACTTCCTCGCCGAGCCCAACCCTAATAGTTGTTTGTTGTTTTGTCCGAACCACACACGTACACAAAAGTAGCTTAGATAAGAACAGCCTGCAGCCATGTGCAAATGAAGACAAAGGTGTTTACTTGAAATGAGCAAAGTGTGTAGAGGAACATCTGAAAGTTGCAGCTCTTAGTCTGCACATTTGAGTAACTTTACGTCTGAATCTGGCTGTAAAATCTTAAAATGAAATGTAAATGATAACCAGAATAAAAAATCATGAGGCATGATAGGAGTAAAGTGTTTGGATTTCTGACATTTTCACTGCTCTGCTCTGTTGATTATCGCTTCAAAAAGCACTTTCAAGTCTTTGGCTGTTGACTTTGTTTTGAAGAACAAACTCTCAAGAGTATTCATGATGGAATATCTAGTAGAGTTATCAGGGTTAAATAGTTTTTAGTTGTTCATTTTTTGACATCTAGTCTTTGCTCTACCCCTCTTTGTATTAGCAGTAAGAGTACAGAGTTTGACAGGGACTGACTTGCACTTCTCTCTGTCAGGGCCATTCCCCTGGCCATCTTCCAAGCTGAGCCCAGCGTGAAGAAGCATTTCCTTCGAAAGTGGCTGAAGATGCCCAGCCTGCATGATTTGGACATTCGCTCCGTAAGTCGAGAGAATTTTTTATGTATATTTGGATCCAAAAGACAAGAAGTTGTGGATTCGTCCTTTTTGGTTTACTGTGTGAATATACTTGTGTGCTCCTGCTAAAACTAGAAGATGTTACTTTCTCAGATTCTTGACTGGAGCTATTACATTGAGAGGTTGGGTAGTGCCATCCAGAAAATCATCACCATCCCTGCAGCTCTGCAACAGGTAAAAACGCCACACATTTAATTTGGCTTGCACCCACTGGTTTATCTACAGGTGAGGAATATAACCTTTTGATTCTTTCTGTTCGTCCTCAGGTGAAGAACCCAGTGCCCAGAGTGAGGCACCCTGACTGGCTGCACAAGAAACTCCTGGAGAAAAATGATATCTACAAGCAGAAGAAGATCAGTGAGCTGTTCACCAGTGAGGGCAAGAGACAGGTAGGCCTGCCTCACATTAATGGCTGCTTTATCCTTAATGTAGAAATGCCCAAATGGTGTCATTGTGCTTAGTTTTCCCACATTTCCATCAAAGTGTTGGAGTTTCCAGGCGTATGGTTCTCATGCACCCGGACAAAACAAGCATCTGCCCTGCTCAAAGACGCTTAAGCACAGCAGATTCTTACCAACTTGTGAGTCGGTTGCTCTTTGCTGACGAACAGTCTCTGTCTGGTCTCCTCCTGGCCGTTTTTCTCTCAGGTGGCCCATCAGCCTCTTGAGGCGGGCCAGGCCAAGGACATAGAGGACTTTGGGATGCCGGCCAAGCCCCTGCAGCCAGCCATCCTCATCAGCACCAAGCGCAAACGAGTCTCCCAGGGAGAGGACAGCCAGGTGGAGTCTCAGGACTTGGAGCTCACCCAGTCCTGGAGAGAGATCCTGGGACCGCCACCACCCATGGGAATCACACGGGTAAGCAGCTACTATCACAGTCTGGCCTTTATGTGTAAATATAGGATGTGTTTCATAAATCATCAATGTCTTTTCAGTCAAGTTCAAAATAATTGCATCAAATTTGTATTTTCCCTGACTCACATGGTGTCTGTGCACAGGAGGAGCGTCTAGTTTGGCTGCGCTACCACAAGAAGAAGTGGGAGCTGCAGCTGAGGCAGAGGAAGGAGAGGAAGAAGCGGAGGAGACTTCTGGATGGGGACGCCCAGCCTGTGGGGGGAGGGGTGATCAGAGATGGTCCCACCACCGGCCTGGGAAGCTTCCTCCGCAGAACAGCCCGCAGCATCCTGGACATGCCTTGGCAGATTGTACAGGTAGACCGAAGTCCCCCACAGTAATATGGCCAGTGTTGTACATACCAAAATGACTGGTCTTATCTAATGGGACGTCCTGTTTCCTGTTTCCCAGATCGCAGAAACCAGTCACCCCGGTCTGTACAAGCTCTGGGCCGTGATCGGAAGTGACCTGCACTGCATGAAACTCAACATCCCACGAGTCTTCTATGTCAACCAGAAAGTCCCCAAGCAGGAGGAGGGAGCCACATACAAAAAGGTAAAACAAATTAAAATAAAATAAAATCATAGTAATTACTATACAAACTTGGAAAATATGCAATGTCATTGTAAGAAGTAAAACTCTATTCTTACAAATCTTTTGGCCTCAGGTGAACCGGATGCTGCCTCGCTCCAACATGGTCTACTACCTGTATGAGTACTCTGTACCGGAGGACATGTACCAAGAACACATCAATGAGATCAACGCCGACCTCTCTGCCCCGGACATTGAGGGGGTCTATGAAACACAGGTGCTACACACAGACCTCTGGTAGTTTCATAATGCCTCTCTTGGTGCTGTGTTTGTGTCTAGAATCCGCTACAGACCGGAACATAACCTCAGTGCAGCAGCATTATACTGAAGTGTTGCTGTGTTTTCCTGGTCCAGGTGCCCCTGCTGTTTCGTGCGCTGGTGCAGCTCGGCTGTATGTGCATGGTGAATAAACACGTCGTGAGGGACCTGGCCGGAAGGGAGGCAGACACGTTCGACCTGGAGCATTTGGAGATGAGGTCACTGGCCCAGTTCAGCTACCTGGAACCTGGTACATCCTGTCTCATTCTTCCTCTTTATAGAAATGCTCACCCAAACTGAACAAATGTTCCTTAGATCAGATCCTGTGTATTGGTAAATGTCTTGAATTAGGGTGTCCTGGTTGCTTAGTAGGCTAAGATGCAAGCTTTTTCAGATGGTCTGTACTTCCTTCTCTTCTCTCTCTACTCTGTGCTGTCCAGTGAAGCAGAAATGTCATACTTATAACTGTGAAAAAGTTTTGAATCAGTGTCTTATGTGTTTGGTTTGTTTTTTTCTTCTTCTTCTTCTTCAGGGAGTGTTCGGCACATCTACCTGTACCACCACAGCCAGGGACACAAAGCCCTGTTCGGCCTGTTCATCCCTTCACAACGCAAAGCCAGTGTCTTTGTCCTTGACACAGTAAGAACAGAGCAGCTTTTATCTCTTCCCCTGCAGCCCTGCTGTGATGTTCTGATTTGAATAATCTTGACAGCTGAGACTCAGGAGGTGTTTGGCCTGACAAGTTAACTGTAATGTACTCTGTAGTCTGCAGAATACAGTTTTAAGAACTTTTTGTGGTGCTCTTTGTCCCCCTAAGGAGAAATTTGTCTTTGTCACATCAGTGATTTCAAAGTTCTGAACACTAGAGCGGGGCGGATGTTCGCTGTCATGGAAGCTTGAACTCGGGCCTTCACTAGAAGGACTCTTAATAACGTGAGAATAACCTATAGTGTCTGTCTTTACTTGATCCATCCAGGTTCGAAGCAACCAGATGCCCAACCTGAGTAGCCTCTTTGCAGCAGAACGCACAGCCCTCCTGGAGAAGACCACCGAGGAGCTCCTGCCCCCAGAGAAACACAACTTCGAGGTCCGGGCTGAGAATGACATCAAGGCAATCCACCGCGCACTGCAGCGCATACTGCTGACCTACAAGGTAATGTACACCAGTCCGACAAGAAGTGAAGCACTCACACCCAGTTAGAGTGAGTGAGGAGTGCACACACTGAATTAAAAATTGCTTCCAGATTTTAACGTTAAAGCTGAAATGTTGATTGGATTTAACGCAAAATTTTTTGAGCAGTGCTGCAGTCTGTTATTATGATATTATCAATATAGTATGTATACATCATTAATTATCTATGATTATGAGCTGCTCTGTAATGTTTTGTCTGTTTCTCTTCCTGCCTGTAGGAGGAGCGTCGTGGCCCCACTCTCATCGCTGTGCAGTCCAACTGGGAGCTGCGGCGGCTGACGGCGGGGATGCCGCTGCTGGAGGAGTTCCCCGTTGTTCCGGTGCACGTGGTGGATGAGATCAGTTACAACGTGCTGGACTGGCAACGTCACGGTGCGCGCCGCATGATCCGCCACTACCTCAACCTGGACAGCTGCCTGTCACAAGCTTTCGACATGGCCAGGTGAGAACTGTACCCTGCTGGTCCCGTGGGTCCTGCACAGGGGAGGATGAGGCTTAGAGGATAGGGAAGATGATCCACCTTTTTATTTATTTATTTTTTTACTTTGTGCCTTTCAGCTTAAAAAGTAGGTTGTGTAGTCATG
>OMLF01036393.1:0-21333 GCA_900302615.1 Holocentrus rufus | reverse complement strand
GCACGTGGTGGATGAGATCAGTTACAACGTGCTGGACTGGCAACGTCACGGTGCGCGCCGCATGATCCGCCACTACCTCAACCTGGACAGCTGCCTGTCACAGGCTTTCGACATGGCCAGGTGGGAACTGCACCCTGTTGGTCCCCTGGGTCCTGCACAGAGGAGGATGAGGCTTAGAGGATAGGGAAGATGATCCACTTTTTTTTTATTTGTTTTATTTATTTATTTATTTTTTGCCTTTGTGCCTTTGTGCTTAAAAAGTAAGTTATGTAGTCATGAGTAAGTCGACTTGCTACATATGTTTTTGGGCAATACCCCAGATTTTATTCCACATGACCCATGAACATATTATCAATTCTAAGAGAGTGTATTTTCATTTAGTAATCGTTGTCAGTGTTCAGAGCTCATGTCATCTCATTCATCTCACTGTTACCTCTCTCCTTGCTTTCAGGTACTACCATCTGCCAGTAGGGAACCTGCCCCAAGATGTGTCGATCTTTGGCTCAGATTTATTCTTAGCAAGACATCTACGGAAGCACAACCACCTGCTGTGGCTCTCCCCCACAGCCAGGCCCGACCTGGGGGGGAAGGAGGCTGATGACAGCCGTCTGGTCATGGAAAGTGACGACAAGGTGTCTGTGGAGATCAATGCCCAGGGGTGCTACTCCACAGGTACAGACACGCACACACTGATGACACAAAAGAATATGGAACAGATTTATGTTTCTTTTTTGGGTCTGTGTGTTCATGGATGGTTCTGTCTCTTTCAGTGTGTGTGGAGCTGGACCTGCAGAGCCTGGCGGTGAACACCATCCTCCAGTCGCAGCATGTAAATGACATGGAGGGCGGAGCCAGTCTGGGCGTCAGCTTTGATGTGATCCAGCAGGTCTCGTTAGAGGACATGATGTCAGGAAACCAGGGAGCCAGTGCGCTTGCTAGCTATGACGAGACCGCCCTCTGCTCCAACACCTTTAGGTATGTGAACATCAGGATCAGCAGTGCATGACCATCAGAGTCCTCATGGCTTCTCTTAATTTTGCACCTTGGTTTTATAAAATCAGGGATGTTTCTTGGCCCCCATGTCCTCCATTGAAAATGTTTAAAGATGCATCTTATCGGGTTTTATCTTCTGAGTTTTGTTCATCTGAGTGTGTTCTCTGTGTCGTACGGCAGAATCCTGAAGAGCATGGTGGTGGGCTGGGTCAGGGAGATCACGCAGTACCATAACGTGTACGCAGACAACCAGGTGATGCACTTTTACCGCTGGCTGCGCTCCCCCAGTTCTCTGCTGTATGACCCTGCACTGCACCGAACCCTGCACAACATGATGAAGAAGGTCTTCCTGCAGTAAGTATCAACATCGGTGCTGAAAAAATATAGATTTTAAGTTTTTTAGTCATGCATTAAAATCTTGTTTTTCTTTAAAAGACGTGATAAAATCTGTAAATAGGGTGAGTGTTTTGTTTTTTGAGAAAATAGAACAGTCGTTGCAGCTTAGTAATCTTTGATGGTGCACATACATCAAATTTATCATCAATTTCCACTTCAATATCACTGATGGTAACTCTGTACACAGTAGATTATGGCCGTTGCCTTTGTTTTCTTGACATTTTCCAGGTAATTCTGTTCACACTTGTTGATAAAGTGCCAAAGCTCCAGCAGGCCAACTTGATGTAATGATGGGCCTGATCAGATGCTTTACAGATATTTTTCTACAGTGTTTAGGCGCTTGTGACAGCACGCAGCATTTTTTGGCTGCAGTGATGGTACGGTGATCTCAGCATAAGTGATGATGTCACTCGTAGCTGATACCTCCTGCCGCCTTGTCTGAATCCCTTGCCTTGTCATCCTCGCATCAACAATATGTTTTGTTTTGAATGAGATGGAACAAGATGAATCCCTGCAGGGGAATTTGATACTTTGACCTTTTTCTTCACTTCTCTTTTCTTAAATATATAGCTTTAACGCAGCATCACATTTTTTCCATCAATCATTCTCTGATCCTCCTGTCAGGTTGGTCGCAGAGTTCAAACGTCTTGGCTCCACTGTGGTGTACGGGAACTTCAACAGGATCATCCTGTGCACAAAAAAACGGAGGATAGACGACGGCATCGGCTATGTGGAATACATCACTAAAAGGTTGGCAATATAGAATTCATTCTTTGTGAAGAAATGTAATCAGTAAAAAACAATTTCCTGAAAAAAAATCCTGTTAGATGTGGTTAGATATTGGCTAGAGAACATGTTGTACTTCTAACTGGAACCAAAAGTGCCTCTGCTGGCTGAGACTCAAATTCTACCACAAACTCATCTCCTGTGTTTTCTGCTCTGTCTCCCTCTCAGCGTTTTTACTGTCTCAGTGATAATTTACCGACCTAACTATCCCCTGCACCACAGCATCAACAAACACTTCATCACAATAAAATAAAATAAATGAGGAGTTGGAGCCTAAAAAGCACCTACTTAATTGTGTCATGATCGTTACTGTGTCTCCCTCTAGCATACACTCCCGAGAAATCTTCCACTCTCTGTCCATCTCCTTCTCCCGCTGCTGGGAGTTCCTGCTGTGGATGGACCCGGCCAACTACGGCGGCGTGAAAGGCAAACTGCCCTCCAGCATCCTGTACGGAGAGGTACTGCAAGCAGCCTCTCCCGCCTTCTAGTTCACTCGTTTTAATCCCAGTTTGTATGAGTCTGAGTACAGACGCTCATCCCCCCCCCTCTGTGTGCAATTTTTAGGAGGGAGCCAAGCCGAAGAAAAACAGGAGAGGCGAGGGGGATGAAGATGGCAGTGAAGACGAGGACGAGGAGGAGGCAGATGGTGAGGAAGATGACGAAGATGAGAAGACGGATGAGGTGGAGGAGCTGATTGAGAGCAACTGGAACATCATGCAGTATCTGCCTCAAGCTGCCTCCTGTCAGAAATACTTCCTTATGATTGTCTCAGGTAAGCAATAAGACTTTGCATATATGCTGTTAGCTATTTTCTTTTACTAATAGCTGCAGCAGTAATGGGCTATTGCACATTTTCTCTGACACCATGTTTTACAATTTCATCTATGCACAACATTTTTTTTTTTGTCTTTCCATCACCCACCTCAGTCCTTAATGTATTTCCTTTTGGCTGCGCCTGCCTGCATGCAAACACAATCTCTCTCCAACCCCAGCTTACATCGCAGCAGTTTACCACAGCATGAAGGAGGAGCTGAGACGTAACGCCCCTGGAGCGACGCCGGTCAAGAGACGGGGAGGCAGCCAGGCATCCCAGCAGGCAGTGGGGGACTTGAGTGCTCTTCCTGGTAAGAGTTTGTTATTAATGTCAAATTACACTTTAACGCCCGCTGGTGTCCATTACATTCAGACCTCCTCTCAGGCGTTATGTTAGTGTAATTTTTTTTTTATCTCTGCCCCACAGGTATGATCTCCTTCTCCCAGGAGTACGTGTCCAGTGAGCTGACGCAGAACTTTTTCACCATCACTCAAAAAATCCAGAAGAAGGTGACAGGTACGAGGAGTGTGACGCAGCCCTCGGAAATGTTCCCTGTCCTGCCTGGTTCACACCTGCCACTCAACAACCCGGCTCTGGAGTTCATCAAATATGTCTGCCAGGTATTTTACCACCTGCAACATTCAAATATGGTGATGTGACATAAGTGTTGTCTTTTCCTGGTTTTAAAAGCTGCATTACAGTCAAGGGATGCAGTTTTATGAACTGATTAGATTGTTTTAGCGGTTTTATTATTTGCCACTACCTAATGAAACAAAAGTAACATAAGAAATAGTATAAAGTTGTTTCTCAAACCTCTAAATACAACTCAAAGTTGGTAATTGAATGCTGAAGATGCCCCAGCTGCAATGAGCGTCTCCATTTTTCATATATTTGCGACATCCTGCCTCTCTGCAGGTCCTCTCGCTGGACGCCAACATAACGAACCAGGTGACCAAGCTGAAGAGGGACCTGCTGCGTCTCGTGGACGTGGGAGAGTTCTCAGAGGACGCCCAGTTTCGCGACCCCTGTAACTCCTACATCCTGCCAGAGGTCATCTGCCACCACTGCAACTTCTGTCGCGACCTAGACCTCTGCAAGGACCCCTCTATGGCTCAGGTAAGAGCTGAGAAACTGAACAGCATAGTATTAACATCCCATCCTGTTTTTGGAGCTCAAATTGAAATCTCTTCCATTCAATGATCAGAAAACTGTAACTTGTGTTTCTGCAGTATTTAAAATATGTTTTCCTACCTTCAGGATGGGTCTGTGTTGCCCCAGTGGTTCTGCTCCAACTGCCAGGCCCAGTATGAGACGGAGTCTATTGAGATGGCTCTGGTGGAAGCCCTGCAGAAGAAACTGATGAGCTACACTCTGCAGGACCTGGTGAGCAAAGCATGCAAACCCATATGGATCTTCAGGGGGTAATACATGCTGACAAAATAAAAGTCTTGAATGTAGCAGCGTTACCCAAGAGGCCATTGTTTACTGTGATAAATGATCCGACAAATGACTCTCGGCTGATTTTCATCCACATCAGTGAAATGGCCATTATCACAGTGACAAAGATCCTTAATGGAGTTATGGCTTTTTACAGAACAGTTCCCAGGGCATGTTTACTTTCTGCAAAGATTTTTTGTGAAGGAGCCACACATTCAATCGGTTGGCGTAGCAGTTTGTGGGAATTAATTTGACCAATCAGATTGATTTGCTCAGACTACCTGTTTGCTGTTTAATAGCTTTTTCTTAAAGTTCATCTCAGTGCCAAAAATGTCTCTTTGTGTCATTTCAGATGTGCACAAAGTGTAAAGGCGTGAAGGAGGCAAACATGCCCCTCTACTGCCAATGTGCCGGAGACTTTGACCTCACATTCCCAGCCAAGGTTTCTACTCTAAATGGATTATTTATTACATAATTATATTTAGTGATAAATGTGTAAAATCATTCCACGTTAACACTGTATTTTTTATTTCTCCCATTTAAAGAGCTTCTCTGATCAAATTCAAGTGTTTCGGAACATCGCATCCCACTACAACATGAGCTTTCTGGAGGAGACCATCGACTGGCTGCTGGTGATGAGCCCACACATCAACTCAAACTCTCACTCAGTGTAACATCCACCACAGACATCCTAATTACCTTGAACTGGAGCCAACTGCTAATTCTTTTTAGTCCAGGAAGCACTTATTTCTGAAACTATCAGTCCTGGTGGTGTATAATTAGGACACTTGTGAGTCATTGCTCTAATTGCTTTGTGGGTTGGAACAGAAATGGACAGACTGTACATATATTTCCATTCTTTATAGTGTTTTGTCATCATTATCAAGTGTATGTGACTTTCAGATTTTGTTGACCGTGTCAATAAACATTTTTCAAAGTGTATAAACGAATTTTTGTCCTCCTTTTCCACTGTGAAATCCATTCAGTGCTGCATTTAAGACTCAATCATGCATTACATCAGAAATTCATTGCTTAGTGTCATTTAGACTGGAGACCCTCATCAGTCACACGCTGCCTGTTTGCTCCTCAGCTGGCTGCTAATGTTTCAGTCACACTCATCATCGCTTGTGAGTTACATTACACCGCCCACACCCCCATTTATTGTCTCAAACTGCTGTGAATGTCGTGACTTTAGACATGAACGATGAGGCCACAATTCTCAGGTTACATATAATCAGTGGTTAAGTTTTTTCTTTTTCCCCAGTTGATTAGGACTTTTTTCATATCAGTAAGGAACTAATGGGCAAAACTGCACTATTTCTTCTTTAATGTCTTTAATGCTGAGAATCTTGCTTTTTCTAGAAGTAATGTAGTCTGAGCATTATTCATTGATGTGAGAAACAAAGATCAATGTGAATTTCTGACTGGTTGTACATTTTTTTATTGTGATCAGATGTAAAGAAGAAGATGGTCAATGATTACAGCATGTGTACGTAAATCTGGATCAAACTTACCTTAACCCATGAGCCTCCATCATGTTAACCTCATTGTTCCACGGATGGCTCGTTTTCCCTGCTGATGGGCATCTCCCAGACCAGTAATCACATTTCTGACTCTGAACTCAGACACAATTAGATTGGCTCCTCAGAGCACCTTGCTGACAGATGGGTTGTCTTAAATGAAGGAATGGAAGCACTTACTGTGTGCCTTGTATCTCTGACCACAAGTTCTTTACATTTTTCTTTTTAGATATTTTTTTTTCACAAAAAGCAGCACAATCAGAGTTTTCCACCTTAATGATATGCAGTAGCACACAAATTACATAACTAGTACCCTTATTTCAAGTCATAATTTTCAGTTCTTTACATATAGACTTTTTTAAAGTGAAGTGTCTGCGTTCTCCATCTTTGGGCAAGATAATGATCCATTAAACCTCAGACTGAACTCCTTTTCACCATCGACATTTGTATTATTCTCAGGAGTGCAGATGGATTCACACTTCCCCACAATCTTGTTAGAGAAACCATTTTGTGGGAAATGTCAGTGTTATTTGATTACTGCTCAAAGTGTTGCTCTCCTCATGGACCTCTTGTTTTTTTCTTCCTGTACATTCTCATTATGCTGAACACATTATGGCGAAGGATGTGACTCACTATGCGGTCAGTCAAACATTTTGATTATTCCAAAACAGAATACAGTTATAATGGTAGAATTGTAATAATCCCATTACAAGAACAAGGGTCAATGTTTCTAGTGATGTAAAAAAAAAAAAATGTTTTCCAATGCATTAGTAGCCATTGATAATCTTTTTTTTTCTTCGTCTTATGTGGATTTATGACTATTAAAACATACTAGAATTCAAGTTGATGAAGAACATTTAATGCTGTGCTTGAATGACAATACATTGGTATAAACAGGCTAGCTTGTGTGGCTGGCAAAGATACTTCTGCATTCAAACATAGTTTATTTTTATACTTGAGAACATTGTGTTTTTTGCATTCTTTATTTAGTGGAGTTGGTGGTCATGTCATCTCAAATCATGTCAATCAAAAGAGAAATAAAGTTCACCCATCAGAGTACAGTTGAGGTCCTCATATTGACATGATTTGAGTTGGTGTATAAACTGACTCTGCAGATGGAGACTTCAGAGAGCCAGCTGTCGTTCAGCAGGGCGCAGCAGTTTCCCTGGCTCTCTTTCAGTTCGTTCCCTCACTGAACTGCATAGTGCTCGGCCCGTTAGTGAGCCTCTGCAGACACCTGAGGAGCCGCCCGGAGTTGCTGTTACTGATTGTGGGAACTGGGCTTGCCCTACATCACAGCGGCACGCCCTCTGACAGGTCTGAATGGTTTGAGCCGTAGCTGCCGATGATGCGGAACTCTGTGGAAACGGGCTCTGTGGAGTCTTTACTAGCCTGTGGAGGCAGTGCAACAAATCACTCAAAGAGGATTACCCAAGATCACTCCGTAAGACATATATCCCGCTATAAAATATGCTGCAAATAAGCTCAGACTGTTTAACTTATTCAAATTCGATCTTTTAAAAAAGCAAAGATCATGCACATTCAGTCAAATAAGATGCACAACAAAGTGCACAGATACTGTAGATTGTAACACAAGTCAGCACTCTGGTCCCTGTGGAGAAATCTGAGGCATGTGGATACAAAATACCTTGTCGATTTAAGATTTATTTCTGTGTTGACCTTGTAATTACATCGGCTCCATCTGACATTTTGCTCAAAAATGAGCTGTTCATGTGCCCCCCGAAAACCTCTGGAACCACATGTGTCCGGACTAAGATGAATCCCATCAAAGTTTTCTCTCCCATGTCACCCTTTCTCTGTTTTTGTCTCTGACTTTACACAATCTGAGCAGTTTAAGTGCTGAAAGTGAGCGGATTTCCCACAATACTTTAAAAATAAGGTAATATTCTACAAAAGATCTATACATATGGCTAAAGATGGATTAATATAAATGTTTAAGAATTACTTAAATCTCATTAGTTACAACATTAATGTGCAGTATCGCAAAACTGCTCTGAACACAGATGTATTTATTCAAAAGTTAAAATTTTAAGATACAGTATATAATACTTTTTACTCACATCATCAAATTTTCTCTCACTGTAGACTTCATTCTTATCGATAAATGTCAGCATGATCCAGTCACAGATGATGGAGCACTAAAGAGGACAAAATAAAGAGTAAAGAAGCAGAGACTGACAAAGTGTGTGGTGAAAAAGCTGGTCACTTTAAAGTCACAAGACAGGAAAAGAAACAAATGTATAGAAAAAACTCACAATTCCAACCGATGTCATAGCCGTAACTGAGCTGATGATGGTTGGGATGGGACTGAATTTACCAGCCTGCAACGAAATAAGCGCACAGAAGACACAGATACGGTATAGAGAGACACAATCCTTGTAAGCAAGCTGAAAATAAACTGAGCTTTCAGTATCTGAGCGACTGAAAAACTGGGAGATGATGGGTATCCACTTACATGTCCATGCACTATGACGTCCAGACGGATACCATAGGCCTTGATGAGCGTCCGAGACTCTATCCCGTCCTTACTGTAGTATTTTGCAAACCTATGTTTTGTAAAGTGAAGCAGAAGAAAAGAGAAGAGAATGAGCTGCAACAAAGTTATCACAAGTCAGAGTGAAAACTTCAATCAAACATTTTGAAGAAAAGCTTGGTGTTGGATGCTGGAGCTCACCTGTAGTAGTAACCAGAGCTGGGCAGGTCCTTCCGGAGGTCAAGACGACGAAAGGAATATGTGGGCATACAGTTTGAAGGATCCATATCCAGATCACACTGCCAGTTGATGAAAACCCCAATCACTCCTCCCTGACAAAAACCATAATTATATCCTGAGCAATTCTACATCTACATATTTTTAAATCTTAAATCATCTAAAATCAACAACTTGGTTCATCCATTAGTGCTCAGACAGTGAACTCACAGTCCTGCAGAGCTCACTGAACTTCTCCCTGGCTTTATTTGCGATGTAGCCCAGACGGAAGTTGGGGCAGTAGGGCTCGTTCTCCTCATCATAATGACATTTGCTAAGGTATTTCTGCCTGTTGCGTTTGGTCGAGGTTTCCTTGATATTTCCTCTGCCAGAGATAAGAACAGGAGATGAGATTTGCACCTTCAGAATCTCTGCACCTATAATGGCCAGCAGCAATGGCTCCATGCATGTGTGTGCATGCGTGTGTGAGTGCACTGTGGGGTAGTGGGACAACATGTTGTTACTTTACCTCAGCACTTTAAATTTAGGGAAGTGGATAGAGTTCCTAATGAATACTGTGAAATTGATGGCCTCCGCTAATGGTGGCTCCCTGTTGAAGACACCAAATCGTTATGCCTTTGGGTAAAGTCTAGCACAGTATCACAGCTTTGTCCAGACCAATCAGCTTTGGTGAAAAATACTTAAGACCCGCCTCACCGCACTGCAGCATACTCCTCAATGGGACACCAGGTCTGAATCTCACAGGTTTTGAAGGTGTGGTTGTAGTATGGAACACATCGTCCGGTCCTCCTGCCTGCAGAAAGTATTTTGAATACAGAAACACTGAATGACAAACACACACAAACTTTAATGTGAAAGTTTTCATGAGGAATAAACGCAGTACCATGTCCATCAAAGTCAACCTCTCCTGCGATGCAGTCAGAATCTGTTGTGCAGTTGGCGTTGGCAACAGAGAAATGCTGAAATAAAATAAGACAGCTGCTCCGTCATGGGAATATGATTTCCTGAGAGCGCTTTAGTGTCTAAGTAACTGATACACTTTTATTACATTTTCTTCTCCTGTATATTAGCAGTTATGCTGTAGTATCGAGGAAGACACTCTGAAGGTCCTGTAATGACGATCTGAAATTGCAGTGTTCTGTTTGTGTTCGATTTTTTGAACACCAACTTGTGTGTGGTTGTGAACTCTTGTTGAATCTCACCTCAGCACAGGTTCCTTGCTTCTGATCATATGTGACTTCACGTCTCAGGATTGTGCTGATGACATCACCACCCTATAAAGGAAATGTCAAAATAGATTACAAAGTAGGCCTTATTCTGGCATGAAAAGATAAGTGTTTTACAGAAAACAAAGACTGCCAATGAGGTGTTGTAACCCTCAGTTAGAGCACATCAGGGAAGTGTTTGGTCAGATTATTTGGTCTCTGTGACTGGACTCACCTCTGGTGGTCGAGCATACTCCACCGTGTCCAGGACATGGTCCTCCTGAATTGCTGTGCCTTTCATCCTAGTATAAACTGAGCTCTCTGGACGGGTTTCACTGTCTTGGTATGCTTTCTGACTTATGAAGACATACCTTCAGGATGACAACAGATATTAACAACACCACATTTTGTGTGATGAAATTATGTTTAATGAAGGTAGATTTCCCTGGATTTGTTCAACTTTTTTGCTGAAAGAAAACTGAGGCAGGAAAAGCCTATATGAGGTACTCCAAACTTACAATTTATTTATTTATAAGAGCTATGAAAGCCCCTAAAGACCTCTGTAGATCTAATTGCCTGGCTAGTAATGGGCAGACAGACTAAAACATCCTTATTACATCACTGCCTCATCTAGATCACCATCAATTATGCTGTGCGTTTGTTTTCCCGGGAGTAAATTGCAAGTGAAAGGCATTTCCTCACCATAAAATTGCTATTTTCAGGTTTTGAAGATTTGAAATTACAGCGCATTTTTGCCTTCATAAGTTCAATCAAGATCTTTGGACCCACAGAGGCATATCATAAATAAATTATGTTTCTTTGTGTTGAAAAGGCAAGATAACTCACTGTAATTCCTAAAAGAAAAAACTAACCCATTTTGCTTAAACTTTGTTAACAGGTTATAGAAAAGCCTACAGAGTGACAAATCTAAATTACCAAAGCCTTTGAATTTAATAAATTCTCCAAATAATACACTTGCTTTTAGTAAGTAAGCATGCAATTATAAAAGCTTAAAGCTTACCAGATGAAATAGGTGATCACAAGAAACTGTACCCCCCTGTATATTATTCCAAGAGTTCTGTTTTTAACTACCATTACCTTTGGGGTTTCATAATCCCAAAAACTAAGAAAATATTCCCTTAAAAATTCACGCAGTCCCATTATGAATTTAAGTAGTGCCTGTGCTCAACACATATCCTGAAATATATCTTGTGCCTTGGAGACTTGTGAAGTCTGACTAATCTCTCTCTATCACTCTATCTCTATGTCTAGCGCTCTCTCTCTCTCTCTCTCTCTCTCTCTCTCTCTCTCATGCAGCCCTGGTCTAAATAGATTGAGATTGAGGAGGATAAGAGAAGGGGGTGGGGTTGACATGGCAGTTGAATCAAATCCACTGTTAATTTTACAGTTTGTCCACATTGTCTAAAACAGTTAATTTTGGTGATTGTGCTGCTTTACAGATGGGTTTCTTTGTGACCAGAATTGAAATCAAATCACTGTCTTTTCCAAATACAATAACTGCACAGAAGCTTGTTTTAGTGGCATTTGGGAGGACAGATTAACTGCAATTTAAAGGTAATGTAGTACAGTGATTGACAGCACGTGATGCGTCACTATTATGTTGTTGGATTTTATCAGACATTATCAAAAGCGATGGAGGGAGGGAGAGAGAGAGAGAGAGAGAGAGAGAGAGAGAGAGAGAGAGAGAGAATTGTGAGTTCTATTCAGGCGCAAAAAGGGACTACTCTTGGGTCCTGGCTGTTTGCACGTTCTTCTGCGCATGACAAACGACACGTGCATCGGCTACGGGTCACGGTGGCGAGCTCCGTGTTTACATTTTAACTATTTACTTTATAGACAACTGAAATATTTCCAGACTGCAGCATACATATATATTCTTTGTAAATGGGAGGCCTTCAAAAGAAAAAGGTAAGTGTAAACGTAGGAGTAATGTCACAGGCACACGAGCTCCGTTAGCTAGTTAGCTAACATTAGCTGTCAGCTAACTTATGTTGATTTTACAGAATTAGAAGAACCTAGAATTGTTTGAAGTTGAAGTTAACGTATTCATTTACTGTAACGTTAGTTAATAAAGGAAGTAAAATTTCTTGTTTGTTGGTATTTAATAACAGCCAGTATTGTCATCTTTTAGTATGAGAGGGGCTCCGCCACCAACTACATCACCAGAAACAAGGCTCGCAAGAAGTTACAGCTGAGCCTCCCAGACTTCAGGTATTGTACCTACCGAGGCCACATCATACTGTCATCACAAGAACTGAGTCCTCTTTAACTGGCCCTAACCAAGTCACGGACACAGTCCAGCTGTTTTTATCTGCGCACATCACTGCGAAAATGTTTTTCCTGATCGACTTTTGTGATTTTCAGACGCCTGTGTATTCTCAAAGGCATCTACCCTCATGAGCCCAAGCACAAGAAGAAGGTGAACAAGGGGTCCACAGCCCCGAGGACCTTCTATCTTCTGAAAGACATCCGCTTTCTGCTGCATGAGCCCATAGTCGGGAAATTCAGAGACTACAAGGTAATACACATATATTTGGTCTGTTCTGCAAAAAGACAAGTATGTAAAGTATGTACATTCATGGTTGAGAGCAACATTTTGTTGGATACAGCCAAAAATCTGATCATCTGAGCATTTGCTATGGTTGTAGTTGTCCTGGCTTCTGATTCTGTTCTGTTTTTCCGTTATTTTATGTTTCTTGAACTATGTTCAATAAAGTGATGTTTTTATTACTTTATATTCCTTTTTTAATGGCCATTTCTTGAGAAAGAATGCCTTTCTTGCATCTTTTTCTTTATACATAAAGCTGTCAGACGAGGAGTAACACTGTCCTATTGTCGTTACGTTTTATCTTAACAGGTATTTGTACGCAAGCTTAGGAAGGCATATGGGAAATCAGAATGGACCTCAGTGGAGAGATTGAGGGAGAACAAGCCCACGTATAAATTGGATCACATCATCAAAGAGAGGTGAGACCAAGTGCTGTGCTCAGTAGTGAACAAAGGAGGGCGTTGTTGAGCTTTGCTTACTTCAAAGTGATATCAAATTGTGGAAACTGTTAATTCATTAAAGACTGATGTGGAAATAGATGCACATTGTAACTTTAAACAAAACTACTGCTTACTTTTATTGGTTTTCGGTGAGAGCCAAACTTTTATGAATGGTATGAAGTTGTAGCACATTAAATAATGTTCCTTTCTGTGGCAGGTACCCCACCTTCATTGATGCTCTCCGTGATATCGACGATGCTCTGTGCATGTGCTACCTCTTCTCCACCTTTGCCCGCACAGGAAAATGCCACGTCCAAACGATCCAGCTGTGCAGACGCCTTACTGTAGAGTGGATGAACTATGTAGTCACATCTCATGCTCTCAGAAAGGTAAGAGAAGAATAAAGCTACCTTTTTAGTGTGACACAGAAATGAGATGGGGAGAGTAGAATTGGCTATGTCATGAGTTCGCAGTTTTCTGTTTTATAATACACTAAATTCTTCTCTGTCCCTGACAGGTGTTCCTCTCCATCAAGGGAATATATTATCAAGCTGAAGTCTTAGGACAGCTCATTACATGGCTGGTGCCATACCAGTTTTCCCATGATGTAAGTGCAGAATGATGAAATGCAGTCCATGTTGATTATGCTAAAAATAAGCTGTCATTACTGGTTTAATGTTTGTCCACTGCAGAGATAATAAGTTATGTTGGGATTCATATCTTATTGTACCAGGTATACCTTGGTACAGTGGCTGCCATCTTTTACTGGGTTATCAGTCAAAGGATGGGCACAGTTACACAGTGTGTATTTGAAACCGAGTATTGATTACAAAACTTGCATTCTACTGGAGTTATCAGTTTTTATTCTTTTTTAATCAGTGGGGGCTTGAATTTCAAGAACCCAGTGTGTCATTCTATTTGCAGCACTGATGATGTCAAGGTTATTTAAAGGGAGATTCCAGTTTGATCGAAAAGGCGTCGTCATAATTTTTCTAAATGGATGTTATGACAGTTTCACTGACTGTACTAAGATTGAACAATTACTTAAATGTCTTAAATGTCTCCAAAAACAAATTTATGTACTCAAACTTTTCTCTTCCAGCACCCTACAGATGTTGACTACCGAGTAATGGCGACTTTCACAGAGATGTACACCACCCTCCTGGGGTTCGTCAACTTCCGTCTCTACAGTTCCCTCAATTTGGTTTATCCACCAAAGGTACCTTGAACTCTGGGACACTGAAAACGTCACACAACCTTCTTTAACTCACCACATTACCCATATTACAATATCATATGTGTTCTAATTCCCTATTTATCTAACATGACTGTAAAGACCCCTCACTGTAGAGATTTGGCCATTTGGTTGCCTCATGCTTCTGCACTCTGATAATCCCTCGCTGCTTTCCAGCTGGACAGTAAAGCAGAGGCAGATCTGAAGGCAGAACATGAAGATGACTACGCCATGGACTCTGAAAGATACTTAGAGGTGAGGCTCTTTCTGTTTCCAGCCAAGAGCACTGGATGAGACACTGTGTATGTACAGGCTGATTTTCTTCATGTTCAAGACATTTAATTCAGTTCTCTTTTCTGAGCTCACTTTTTTGGGTTGTTGTACAGAAACTGTCAGCTCTTAGTGCCAGTCTGGCCCGGGTGGTTTCTACTGCAGAGGAGGAGGAGGAGGCACAAGTGGACCAGTTCCCTATTGAAGGGGTAAGCGTACACTCATAAAAGACAAATAAAAAAATTGTTGATAAACTAATTGGTCTCAGAAGGCCAAGTTGAGAGGTCAAAGATCTCTGTCAGAGCGCTTAAGCCATTAGAGGTGTGAGACTGGGGATTACACTTCTGTGTTTGGTTGCTAAGGATGAGGCGTTTGTCACCTTGGAAAGCTTATTGTGCCCTGATGGTGTGAAGATTTCAGCTAAATATGCAGTTTGTCTCACAGATATTTTACTATTGTTTTACTTATTACTTTTTTAATTCATAGGGAAAAAAACTCCTGTCACTTTATTCTAGTTCCTTGCACTACATCATTGTTGAGATATTTGTAATTATAGTAGCATAGGGATTAAATTTAAAGTGACTTTATATAATTTAACAATTTGAATATTTCATGGAATTTTGTCCATGATTACTTGACCATTCAAAGGAAAATTTGAATTTGACGATCTATGCACCATTGAAGGAATAAATGGAGGTCTAAAGCACAAATGTCGCCTTTACATGATTTCTTAGTGGTTAATATAGCAAGCCAACGCAAGAACTGGTGAATAGAAATTAACTAGTGAACAAAAAATAAACACAGAAACCAAATAACGGCAAAACCACGGCTTACTGTCATTTAAGACAAGAGGATCTTAAATGCCCAAAATGCAAATGCATCTACAACTATTAAGGGGGGCTCCATTTACCTCAACAAAAGAAAAGAGCAGGCCTTAATAGAGACAGAATAATATTAGAGTCAAGCTGTTATTTCTATAAGCAGGTTTGGCCAGTGGTTAAAATATGCTTCCCTTTCAGTAAACAGGCTTTTGTTTTTGTGTATTGTTGTCATTACATTGAAAATACCTGTGAAATATCTGTATTTATGAAGTTTACACATTCATCAGTGGTGAACTGACTGACAAATGTCACAGTTAAGAGTCAAAGTGATGTCTTTAAAAGTTGGCCTTTTTGTGTGTTTTATTTTTTTCTTCAGGAAGACATGGAGAAGATGGAGGCTCAAGAAAAGGAACAGAAAGAGCTGGAGACCCTGAAAAGGCTTTTTGCAGGGCTCAAGGTCTTCCTCAACAGAGAAGTGCCCAGAGAGTCACTGGCTTTTGTTCTCAGGTACTCAAGCACTCATACACACAGTATTGTAGCAGCAGAGGAACCAAACAAACCATCCAGATCAAACTCAGACATTGAATTGATGTGAAACCATTTCCCAACACACCTTTCTGTTGTCGGTGCTGCTTTTCAGGTGTTTTGGCGCTGAAGTGTCTTGGGACAAGTCTGTTTGCATTGGCAGCACATTCGACGTGACAGATGAGACCATCACTCATCACATTGTTGACAGACCCAACATTGACAAGCAGTACATCAACAGGTAAGGGGAATAACGTTCTTTGCCTAAGTAGTGCTGTTTTTCTTTCACTTGAAAAATTGTTTCTGTTGTTCAATATCTAGAGTATGGAACTGTTTATATACTAAGATTTATATTTCTGAATCCTGAACGTAGAAAGTTTCCGCTGATTATGCTTCTTCTTCCTTGTATATTGTCTTATTTTCCCACAATGCCCCCTTTCAGGGTTCTTTTCCTGCTCTTTTGCCTCAAAGGGTCCCTGTTCTTCATGGTGTTTGACAGACCCTGTCCTCTTTCTTTATTCCTCCCTCCCTTCCTCTTTCCCAAGGGTCATGACGCTTTCATCATGACCTGTCAACCCTCTCAAATAATCATGCTTCTTGTTGACTGTAAGAAAAAGATCTCTGTGTGGTGCAGTTCTATTATTACATAGTCAGTCAATTTAGCTGTTTAAGTTTGAAAAATTGGACACCTGTATTTGTCATAAGTGCTTATTTTCACAGTTTTTATTCCTGTTTTGTTGTTTCAGGTACTACATCCAGCCCCAGTGGGTGTATGATTGTGTAAATGCCAGAATGCTCCTGCCTGTGGAGGACTACTTCCTCGGAGTGACTCTGCCCCCCCACCTGTCTCCCTTCGTGGAGGAGAAGGAAGGAGACTACATTCCCCCAGAGAAGCTGAAGATCATGGCCTTGAAACGCGGAGAAAAAGCCGGTACACACCCAGACACATCGTTAGCATCTCAGTATTTGTATCTCCACAGACCATGAACATAATGCTAATGTATTTTGCGTCTTGTATCATAGCACAAGAAGAGGAGGAGGAGGAAGAAGAAGAAGAGGAGGAGGAGGAGGAAGAGGAGGAGGAGGATGACGACGATGAAGATGAGGAGGAGGAAGATGATGAGGAAGAAGCGACAGAGGAAATGAATCTGAAGAAGATGGAAGAGCAGCGATCCCAGGGCAAGGTAAGAGGCATCTAACTGCTTTCTTCACCATCTCTCATAACCTGCTTTACATCAAAATAGACCTTCCTTGAGCCATTCTTAACTCTTCTCTGTTGCTTACAGTCTCTGTCGGTGAAGGTGACGCCTGGGAAAATGAAGATAGAGAACCCAGCACGCTTGGAGCAGGAAGAGAAGGCAGAGGAGAAACGTCTGGCCATCATGATGATGAAGAAGAAGGAGAAGTACCTCTATGACAAGATCATGTTTGGAAAGAAGAGAAAAATTCGCGAGGTTTGTTCTGATTTATTTACAGAATATGGATTGAGGTGTTTGATCTTTCTGTGAAGATACAAAGCATGCTAGCACACCTACATTTTAAACCTTGGACCCTCTATTGATTTTCTACATGTGGCCTCTCACTTACAATGGTTAACTGTGTTAAATAGCTTGTGTATAGACAGCTTGCGAGCCAAATGAAGACCTTCATGAGCAGGTGTTTAACATCAGTCAGGTCTTTGCCCTCCCAGCTGTTCATTAACTGCTTATTCTTCTTTCCTCATAGGCAAACAAGCTTGCTGCCAAGAGAAAAGCCCATGATGATGCCGGAAAGGTAGAGAAGAAGAAAAAGGCCAAGAAACAAAAGTCATAATTAGATATTGTTCATGGACTGACTTTTTCTATGTACCATTATGAGGCTGAATACGTGACTGATTGATATGTCATGACACTTGTATCATAGGGCCCTATGAGTGAACTCCATGCAGCGTGATATGGGTGTGTTGGGTCATACATATTTTCAAGCTGAGAAGCTGGCCAAGGAGTGAAAAGTAACTGTGTAATATACATGTGACAATACTTAAGAAATTGTCTTCTGTTCTCTGCCACTCATATGAACTTACTATTGTTCAACAACACAAGAAATTCCCTGTATTTTAAATTTGTACATTAAATGGTTGTCTGTATTTTACAGTAAAAACCTTTAACATAACTCGTGTCTATTATTGGTGATCTTAAAGACAAAAAAAGCAGATTGTGCTCAAGATGAAGGTCAATGGTAAGGCAGGTGAAAGAAAACAACTGGACTGAAAACTGGAGATGGCAATGATTCTGCACTCTGCAGTAAAATGCTGTGGACAAGGAAGTTTTTTCAAGATCATTTATTTGTTGAGTACTCCGATGTATTCTTATTTTTGAAGAAACTTCCTTGTCTGCTGCCTTTTAATGCAGTGTGCAGAATTATTGCCCTCTCCAGTCATCTTGCAACAATAAACAAGTGCCGACTGTAGTAAAATCTTAAAATGTTTTTCATCTTTATAACTGTAATCCTGCAAAGTGGCCAACAGCTACAGCCATCAGATAAATGTAGTGGAATAAACAGTGATATTGTGCTCTGAAATGTAGTTGATTTAATCCGGGGAAAGGGGAAAACTCAAGTGGCAGTACCTCAAAACTGTACTTAAATACAGAAATAAATGTACTTAGTTACTCTCCATCTCGGGGGACTATTGATTAATTGCTGTATATTTCTTCACACTACCACTGGGTGCCATATTAAAGATTTTATAAGTCTGAAAATTTTATGTTCAAGCTGTGATTCTCTAGACAGAAGATGTGCAGCCCGGGGGTGTCACATCCCAGAGTCGTGGAGGGATCAAAGAAAATAATCAAAGGGTGCAATTATGCTCCACAAGACTTAGGAGTCTGCATCTTCATAGTGAACAGAGGCCGAGGTCGCTGTGGTGTCAGCGGGTGGGGGTCTGTGTGATTGGTCCATGCAGAGCCGGTGGGTGTTGATGACGAAGGGGCATAAGCCTCTGGCCCCTGTGATGGTGCTGTGATCTTAGTGGGCCACGGGCCAGGCCAGTCATGCCCTGTATTCTTGAATCTCCTCATTCACTAAGTGACCCCCCTGCCCTTCTACCCCTCCCCGCTCACCACTGAGGCTGATCTGCATTCCACGCATGCCCGCCCAGTTCGGGTCTCAGCCTGGCACTCTGGGTGCGTGCATGCAAGGGCGCACCCTGCTCAACAAAAGCGTCAGTGTTGTAGCTGGACACCACGGTGGTGGGATGAGCAGCATGATCCCTATGCTGTCTCCCTGTTTGCTGAAGGGCCACAGTGTGGAGGGAGCAGGAGAGAAGGCTCCCGCATACTGTAATGGGTGAGGCTTTATGGTCACATATTGCTACATCCTGGCAAGCAGAGCCAAATGGACTCATCACTGCCTGGCTGAATGTCTATTTCATCCATTATTGACACAGCGTCACTGTCTTTGGCACAAGAGACATGTCAAAGGTTGCAATTCCATAATCTTAATTATGTGCAATCTAATTGTTAGAATTCTACACATCCAGGAGTTTGTAACTGGCCAGAAAAAATACATTTCCACCACACAGGCACTACTGCCTCGGGGCTATCCATGTGACATAGCTGGCTCAGTTTGTTTAGATAATTTAGATAATTGCTCCATCTGTGTTCCAGACTTTAATCTATCCTGGGTACCTTCCTCCAAAACCATGTATAGATAGTGCCCCAACTTGGTAAATAAGCATTTCAAACAATACAGCGAAAGAGCAGTCTTGATCAAGTGGTACAATTGAGGCCTTTGTTCTGGGGCTTTCTGCATTTGTTCTTTTTATGCTATTTGCCACCCCTCCTATCAGCTTGCAGCTCCGACTCCAGTGTCAGCACTCAATAGCCCTCTGTATGTAGTCACAGAATAGGGACATTACAGCCTCCCCTCTCCCTCTCTCTCTCCCTCACTCCCTCCCTCCCTTCCTCCCTTATTTTACACAAACTGACAAGTGCATTTCCCTTGACAGTCAGCCTGACGTCACACGTGGCTAGATGAGCCTCCCTGTAGTGCTTTATTCAGCTAGATCAGTTTTGGAATTGAAATTGAAAGAGGAGGAGGGGGAGGCCGGAGGCATCAGGTGTGCATACAGAGGGAGAGAAGGAAAGAGGAGAGCCGCCACCAGATGAATTAGCTTTGTAGCACTGGGCATGTGATGAGGACAGGACTGGACTGTGCAGTGTTAATAACAGCATGTGTATGTCAGGATCAGACATAAGGGCAACTTCAGGAGGGAGTGCAACTTCTTTTAGGCATCTGGAACCAAAGAGAGAGGCAGAGGACCGCTTACAATGCACTTGGTAGAGAAACATCTACCATAGTTTCCACTTGGATTTATGCATGAGGGTAAGGAATCACTGAGCTCTCAAACATATTCTGACTGAAATGCGTTCAACACACGTGAATTTATATCTCAATGTTTGTTTTGTGTATAGTAATGTTGATGATCCATGCATGTTTAAAAAATTGTAGATTCTCTTGTTTATTTTTATTTTTACTCACCAACACAGGTATATGAGCAAATGCAGCCTCAGGGAAAACACCAATTGTGTTTTCACTTAAGACAATATTGCTCTTCATCCCCTGAGCTCTGAGTGTACCTGAGCCATTTCAATGATTACCTGAGTCTGTATGTTTTTGGTATTTGTGTCCAGCCATATAAAGCTCATGTTCAGTGTGTTTGTTTTATGATTAAGGGTTGTGACACTGGATGACTGTTGAGTGTAGGACCGAGTGTTTTGCAGAGTGGGTGAGAAAACACGTAAAATTATATTTACATTTTTGAATAGTGTTGAGAGTGTGACTTGCAAGGGCATTCATTGAGTTTATATCAAAGAGTATTTTTGTACAGTGTACATTATTTACTGTAAGGTTTCCAAATAAGCAAACAGCCTCATAAATTGCATTCCCTATGTGTCCCTATGCTCTCATAAGGGTTGCATATCCCTGAAGCAAAAGAGAAACACAGCTACTGGGAATTCACACTGAGGGCTATTTGCAGGCAAAGCCATTCCCTTAAAGCATTCTGCACCCCGGGCTTGTCTTGAAATGTCTCCCATGTCCTCTGATGGCTGAGAGAAAGCACTCTCACATGCCTCCATAATAGGCCTTCATGGAGCCCAGACAAAGAGAAGAAATGTCTCTTTTAGCTGTGTTTGGAGAGCAATGTTTGTGTAATGCTCAGATGATAAGACTGAACTTCAATAACAGCATGGTTCAAAATTTGGAGGGAGACAGAGGGAATTCCACTTAAAGCAATTAAAGTATGAATTTGGGAGGGGGCATTTCTAGAAATTTTAGTGCAGGAAAATATTTTTGAATATAATTTGTGTTCTGTGATCACCAAAACTAGATTAAATACTGTTGTGTGCATGATTATACAACACTGGATATTATCATAGGTGACAATACAGATTTCCTCTCATGGAACCACTCCAGTACAGGATAGTATTGCTGCTGCATTCACCAACTAACCCACTGAAGTCACCTTAGGTTAAATTGGGAGTGTGGACGTCAGATATCGGGTTACTGTGCAACACCGTTGTATGCGTGTGATTTGATGGCGTTATTTGCTAT
>OMLF01036392.1:0-18250 GCA_900302615.1 Holocentrus rufus | reverse complement strand
ATGTCATTTAGCTGACATGCACCCCAAAGCTTTCTGCTTTGCTTTGGCGTTTGGTTGTAGCCGGGTTGTATGGAAAAGTACATTCATTTTGACTAGAAACTAGATTTCAAGTAAATTAGCTCTATAAAAACCACAATTCATCACCACATCTGTGTGTGCTGTGTTGTTATCCCCTATCTGGGTGTTTTCAAGTCAAAATACTCACCAGAATTTAAAGTTTATCCACTTTTGAGGGATTGCGGGTAGCCTGCTCTGTATCCTTAATCAGATAAAGTTACCAGCGGTTAGGATGTTCTCCCACTTCCGATTTGCCAAAATAAAAGTTTCATACCCCATATAGATTCTGGCATTTTCCTCATTTGTCATCTTGATATGGACCTGTCATTATGGATTTTATTAACTTTACTGTATAGTGGTATTTTGGCTCATATACTCAAATAAACAGCACGTCAGTATGACATCAGTTTAGCTCGTTGTTTTATTTTGGTAAAACGGCAGTTAGAGACATCTTTGATGTTGAGAATTGACGGAGGTGCGCTCTCTGATAGTAAATTAAGGTCTCGCTCATGCCAATTAGATAGTCAAGTACTTAATTATTTATTTTTATATTTTTACAGTTGGGCTTCTTAACCTGTTTTCTGTCTAAACTAAATATAAGTTAAATTTAAAATGAAACAATGTGTTATTTATGGCCATTATCAAAGGCAAACTCATTGTAGTCAAATAGAGCTTGCTGTGAGAAATAGAGCTTGTTGTGACGCAACAGCTCAGCAACGCAGCCGCCACGCACCCATCATGCATCCTGTGTGGACAAGGGAGAATGCCACCGCTTAGTGTGATTTTGGTGAGCACTGATCACACCAGCAAGAGAGAGAGAGAGAGAGAGAGAGAGAGAGAGAGAGAGAGAGAGCATAAAGTAAATCTGTACACAATTTCTCCCCCTTTCTTGTTCCTGTCTTCTATAAATAAATTAGCCTAGTAAATTAATTTCAGAGAATACAATTGTATCGGTATGATTTCATTATTCTCTGTGTGCCACACAGCAGTTTTATTGATATGAACATTTAACCACCGCAACATGTGCGTCAAAGTTCATAAATAATGTAGTGAAATATTTTTTCATCATGACAGATTCATAAACCGTGATTTTGTGGTTTCTTAGAAGTGTAGTTAGACGCGCCTCCACCAACTTAAGTGACATTGACCTGGTCTGAGCAGGCGGGCTCTGGTAGGCGCAAATCGCAGTCATCCATGGCACCAAAATTCCAGTGCGCCACAGGACTGATGAGAACACACACACTGCTGCGCCTCTCCTCCCACCTTGGCGCTCAGCGTGTCACCAAAATACCAAACGTGCCCAGGTGAGGAGAAAACCTCACTGAACCTCACCAAAATTCTACTGCGCCAGAGACTGGCCGCGCTTTGCGCACTGCGCCTGTACGAAAATAGGGTCAAAAGTCTTTATGCTACGCTAACAAGAAATGCTAATCAGTGGAACCGAACCAGTGGTTGTACCATTTTCAGTGGTGAAAATGGTATCAAACGTCTTGGGCAAAATATCCTTTATCCAGTATATCCAGACTGAGACAAGATCTTTAGCCTAGGTCTGTCAAAGTGAAAAAATAAACCTTAGAGCAACTCCCTAGCTGTCTTATTTACACAATGTATCCTGTATTTGAAATACACATATTGGAATTTTTTACAAAACGAGTCATTTTAAGAGAATAGATGTAATACAAGATATGTGAATCATTACATGACAACTTAATAGGAAAACTGACATGCATCAGCTGAGAAATACAATGTAATTTAAAAGATTCTATGTATTAGCTAGATATTTAGTATTTTAGCTATATTTTCATTCTCTAAATTTTAGATAGCCATAGCAACATTTCAATAATCATGAGCTGCTGTGCCTTTTTCCACACAGTCTCTCCTGCTGCTCTCAACTCAGCTGCGAAGCAGACATTCATTTGTGTGCTCAAAGCATAGCTTTCTCCCATTTTGAGATTGGCTGACCTGCCTGAAATGCCCCGTTTCCATTATGCTTATTTTCTAAGCTATAATTTCACTTTTCACCAGTGTGCAAATTGCGAAGCAATTGGTTTTCAGTCAGGAAGGAGCAGAGCATTTACTTGCATGTAATTTTGCTCCTGGAACTTGTAGTCATATAACAAATGGAGGAGACATGCTTATTTGTTTAAGTCTATATGCAGAACTATGTAAAATTATGTGTATTATATGCTGCAGTTCCCATTGGTCTCTATTTATGATGTGTAAGTGAATCTCAAATGGAAAGTCTGTCAAATCAATGAACCATTTTTGTTTGATACTTCCACACCATGTCCACAGAACTTCATCCAAGTGTCCTCTCCATTCTTTCATCAGCTATGTTTGCCATGGAGATCAGTGTGGAGCATGACACACGAACAGGCGAGAGTCAAGTGGTCTCTATGGCAACCATCACCCCAGAAACAGTCCAGGAGAGGGGCGTGAAGGTGTATGATGATGGCCGCAAATCAGTGTACGCGCTACACCCAAATGGATGCAAAATATACAATGGTGTGGTGTGTGAAATGACTTCCTCGGAGGTAGAAGAGCTGCTACTCCAGGCTACGGAGAAGAAGGTGCCCAGTGAGGTGGAGTACCACCAACCAGTATACTCTGCACCCTACATAGGGACCAGTAGGCCTTCAACACCCAGGACACCCAGTAAGACCCCAAGGCAGACATCCACTCCCAGCAACAGCTCCTTCCACACCCAGATTGTACCGAGAAGTGGAGCTCAAAGCCAGCTCAGCCGAGAGGTTGATGGTTGGAAAAGCCCAAGAAAAACACCAAGTCCTGGTCCCTTCCAGAAAGACACCATCGTGAGAGACAGAAACCAAAGACAGGAAGATGAAATCCAGCAGTCGTTGTCTCACATTCCAGGCCAGGCATACACGGAAGGGCATCAAACACCGCAGCCCCAGTCGCCTCACTTCAGTTCCAAAACTCCACAACGGCTCACCAGCAGACACACAGATGCAAGTGGTCCTAGCCAAGCAGCTCTGGTCGCAGTCACAGCCAGGTCTGAGGGAATGCCAACTGTCATACAACCAGTTTACAGGAATATAGACAGCCTCAGTCCTTTATTAGCTGGCCACAAGTCTGCTGCTTGTCATGATCCTGCCCCACTGTTAGAGAGCTCAGCTGATTATAACAGACAGTCACCTTTCTACCCAGAGAGTGAGGCATCTCTGAACCTTGTCAACAGCCTTTCAGAGGATCTCGAGTCAGAGCCCGTCACCATGGTTTTCATGGGGTACCAGAACGCTGAGGATGATGAGGAAGAGGAAGATATCCAGGCTGAGCTGGTGGTCATTGGCAACAGTGATGACGATGATGACAATGAAGAAGGTGAAAATGGCAAAAATGACAACGGTGGGGACGAGTTACTTTCGTACCATCCAGAGGGATACAAGAGCAAAGTGTTCCAACCAAAAGTTGGTATAGCTAAGGTTGGCGGCTGCAGAGACATTATTGAAGAAGCCTACATGAACTGTGATGATTTACTGCCTCACAAGCCAACATTCATCCACAAGCCTGGCCAACGTAGCCCCTGCTTGACAGGACAGGAAATGGAAGAGCCCACAAGCACAGGAAGCATCAACCTGGAAAACATGAAGCTCTGCTCTACAGGAAGATAAGAGAAAACTGACATGATTCCCGTGAGAAACTTGGCCGTTGCTTCAACAAAGTATCAATAGGATAGTAATAAGATTGCAATAGGATTTCAGTGATTATCTCTTTTCTTTTTTCTTTCGTTCTTTTTTGCTTGCTTTTTTGCTTTCTTTCTTTGATCATCTTCCATCCTGGTCTTTTTGACTCTCCAGTCCATGTTATTTTTCAAAATTTGAAGATTACCAACAAATCCCTTCTGTGTAGCTGCCTAGCCTGCTGTCTGCCTAACATATTTACCACCTCACAGCCTTTCTCTGATTCCCTGGTTGTGTAATATGAAGGCGACAGCTTTTCCTCTCATGCCATTTGCTATTAGAGGACTCATCTTGACCTTCATCTTCATCTTGACCTTCATCTTCTTCATCGTCTCTGAATGGGAAAGCTGCAACTACTATCATTTTCTCAGTACCACTGCTGCTGTGCTATTCAGAGAGCTTTGTTGCCACCTACTGGCAAAGTAATTTCATTACACTTTCACATTTACAGAGGTATTAGTTTCTAATAATGTTCAACACAGGTTTTTGCCTTCAATCAAATAAGGGCTTTGTCCATGCTTCAGTGAAGGAGAGATGCTTTTGTTTGCTAATGTAATTGTGTAAACTAACTGACCTGCATGCTCTTCTCTAAAATATTAAAATACTTTCTCATCAAATAACAAACTGGAGTTTTTATCTGCTTATGAAGTAGCAAACATATGTTAAGTATCTGTTAGGCATCAATCCCCTGTATTCACCACCACAGCCTAGAAAATTGCCAGAAAATGTGAAATGACATATAAATAGATAATTATATGTTTCCTTGTAGTTGTATATTCAGCTAAATGCACATAACTCAAAAAAATTTGAAAAATTATTTGTATCAAAATACCAATACCAATAATTGCAGGGTTCCCACTGGTCATGGGATATCTGGAAAGACTTTCCATGGAATTTTCAAAAGTCTATTCCAGACAGGGAAAGTCAGGGGATTTAATAAATTCTTGGATTAAGTCATGGAATGGCTTGGAATTTTGTCTGCTTTAATTAAAAAAAATCTATAAGTTATTCACCAAATATATTCACTTCCCATAATAAAACAGAATGATGAACTTTAATAAGACCTCTGAAGTGCTTTTAAGATTTTGGTTGAGAAAAAAAAATCTCATCTTATGTTTGTATAGGCCATGGAAATTTAGTATTTTAGTCATGGAAAATCATGGAAAAGTCTGGAGATTTCACATTTGATACAGCATGGGAACGCTATAATTACCAATTAAGAACACTTTTAGGGCTGTGCCCTACACTCACACTGAAACTGGGACCAAGACAAAGATGGAATCTTAGCCAAAATTACTCTACAAACTACAAACTCTACATACAGTATATGTATGTGCCTATATGAAAATATATATATGATCTGAGAAACCAAGTTTGCCTGAGACTCCTGTTGAATGCTGAATCCTCTGTCTGTTCTGCATTGAAACACTCGTCCTTGGTTTTGCTTTCTCCTTCTCCCTGCATCTTTGTCTTGCATTATGAGGAACACGGAGGGGGCTGAAAGAAAAGTGAGGTAGCACCTTGGACATAATGCTGAAGAGATGCAGTTATATAACTGCAATTTCTTCTGTTATGTAAGGCAAAAAAATTAAAACTGCAAAACTCAGGGCCATCGATTATGTTATTATTGTCAGAGCAATCGAATACACCATCTTTCCAGTCACAGCCAGAGTGTGCTTGTTCTGTTTTCCTTGTCTCACAGGAACATTCATACCATGTGAACAGACAGTGTTTGCTACAGTATTTCACTCAGCATTGCAGTTACAATGCCAAATGTCATAGCATTAGTTGACGAATCTAATATTCATAAATATGTTTGGACAAGATAAATAAATAAATAAATGAATAAAATAAAAAAAATCCCAATAAATGTAAAGAAACAATCACAAAATGTGCTTGTGTATGATAAAGATTTAATGTCATTGCTTCTCTGTTTGCAAATCTACATACTTTGGTTATTCAAGAGGAAATATAAATGGACAGTTTTCAGAGAGGCAAAAAAATACAAAAATATTGATCTGAGCTGATTTTTGCTTTTTCCTTTGAATGAAGGGAAAAGAAAAGGTATTTAACATTTCAAATTCTTCCTGCAAAACACAGAAAAAAGGGAGGATCAAATCAATCCCACTGTAGGAGTGCATTTGTGCGCCCTGTAAGTATTATGCATGGGCACAGGATGAGTGCCTTTCTGCCGAAGTGTGTGTTCATCAGAAAGAAAGCTCAGCTATTGGCTGCCTCCAGTGCACCCTCCTTCCAGCACCCATCCAATCACAGACAACAGTACCAGGCAGAGCAGCAGTCTGAGTCTACAGACAGAGAGAGATTCAAGCCCTCCTTTAGCTTGCCACACTGCCTGAGGTAGGTCCATTACACGAACACATATAAAAAAGTTTGTAAAGATTTTCCTATTTGTCAGAGTATAGATCCAAACTGCATTGTCTGTTGCAGCTGCTGAAGTGGAAATTGTGTCCTATGTTTGGTATTGATGTGGTCTGGGGACGCTGCAAGCTTCCCATCATACCAGAGCAGAGCTGGGTGGGTTGATAATATGCTGTGCATCTGCAAGCTGCAGTTCTGTTTGTGTATGTGTGTGCTACGATGTTCTGAATCCGGGGTGAGGTTAAATGTCTTTATACAGAGTGGAGAAGCATCTGTTATGCATGCTTATGTTTTCAGTAAAGTGTTACTTTGATGAAAATAATCATTTCATTTGTTCCTCGGTTTAATAGCTTTACCTGAAACACCATATCTGGCATTTATGTTTTTGGAACAAGAAATACAGTTTTTGATTGTCTTTGTTGCAATTTGCTTTTACAGGTATATTTCTGCACCAAGCAATGCTTCATCAACTCTTTTACCCTGTAATAAAGTGATTGATGAATGCTTATTTCAGCATTTGCCGCCTCTGAATTGAAAAAGCATAGCTAGATAATAAATCATACTTCTCATTTATAGTTGTCATGCCCACTCTGCTGCAACAACTGCGACTCAACATATACAGTATTTGTGGTAGTAAATTAGTGGTTTTCAGTCCCACTTCTTGAGGTCCAGAGCCCTGCTGGTTTTTATTCTAGCCATCTAAATCGAGGATTGATTTATACATGTGATCCAAGGTGAACCTGAGTCAGCAGGTGGGAGGATAGAAAACTCGTAGGGCTTTGAGTCCCGAGAGCCTACATGGAAAACCACTGGAGTAAATACATGATATAAATAAGAAACTGCACCAAGGCTTTACCAAGCAGAAAATTTAAAATCTTAAACGTGTCACTACAGTTCACACACACACACACACACACACACACACTCATTGACAGACTGGTAATCTCCTGAATGAAGCTTTCACCGATGACTCTGTCCTATTTGTTTCACTCAGCTGTTTCATTAAAGCTTTCTGAATGGAACTGAATGCAGACAGAGCAGCTGTGGTTTGAGCCTGGCTGGATGCAGATGATGGCATAACTCTGCTCTCCTTGTACTTCACACTGATGAAGAGTGATCCTGCTGTGGGCTTTTGACTGAGGAGAGCAACCTGTGTGTGTGTGTGTGTGTGTGTGTGTGTGTTATTGACAATGAATTTTTTTTGTTTGTTTGTTTTTTGTTGTTTTTTTCCTTTTTGATACTTTTGAAAGAAAGAAAATGCTGCAAAACCTCATCTATTCATTCAGCCCTGACAGCTTAGTTTAAATTATGGAGCGATCTCTTTTTTGGAAAGGCAGGATTGTAAAAACAAGAAAACAAAAAAGCAGTAATGAACTGAATTTTGCTCACAATGGCAGCTGTATGCCTTATGATGACTAGAAGTCATAGTTTACCCACATTCTTTGTACCCATTACAATAAGAATACGAAGAGGTTGAAAGAGTCATTACTGTAATCAAAATGCGACACGTGTCATATTGTCAGTCTTCCTGGCCATTAAATACAATCACACGTGTGAGAGGCTTTTCTCTCCAAAGTCCTTCCTGAAACCCTTCGCAGCATCTTTGCAAAGACATCAGGCGTCACTCCTGACAACGCTGGCACATGTGCATCTTCAGAAATTCAACGTGACATTTTACAAGAGGGTAACTAGGCTCCTCTGCTTAGAGAGTGCAGAGTGTTTCAGGATGAGACTGAGTTAAATGGTAGAGGTAATGCACAAGATCCTTGTTTTTTTTTGCCACACCTTTGGTGATTGCTTTGATGTACTCAGTGGAGACTTTGGCTTCTTATATTTTTTCTAATTTCTTATATCTATTCTAAACACACTGCTGTGGATGCTTCCGTAAACATAATGTGCATCATTTCCTGTGCAGCAGAGGATTTTTCCCAGGTTAAAGCTTAAAGCTTTCATGATCTGGCTGTGAGTTAAATCACTGCTGTGTGGTATCAGGCAAATTAGTAGCAAAATGAACATGACTTTATATAGCAATCTTCGACACTCCATAGATAAGTCTGTAATTCAGCCCATTAAAATTTGAGGAGAAAAAGCTGTCATCTTCCACCAGAAAAACTCTTCATACTGGAAGAGTATTCAACCAATCAGGATAGTGCTCACGAAAATGTATTTCCCTCGGAAACAATCGAAACAGCTAGCTAACAGATGACACGGCGTCAAAACTGAAAGATGTAAAAGATGCCGCCGCGGTGAGGAGGAACCTTGTTTGTCAGAGAATGAATTTTGTTCAACGTTCTGAAAAAGTTGAATCAAAAATGTCTTTCCACATTTCCATTTCTGCTCAGCAGCTAGCTAGCTAGGCTTTGACTAACTTGGTTTCCAGTAGGAGTTATTTATGAGTCTGCACAGGGGATATGGGAATAAGGAAATGACCAGATATCTGCCTTATTTTACTACTCGCGTTCATCACTTCTGAAGTACAGACTGTTAGGCAAAAGCTTTGGGAAGTTGCAGGAGCCAACATGTCTGGCTTGAGAGACTATTGAAAAAGATACTTAAAACTCAAAATACCACGCCCAGCCCCCTGTGTTCAGCCTTCATCTAATCATGTTTTCATGAATGGTGAATGGTGGTGAACGTTTTTCATCCACTGATGGTCCCATTGCATAGACAGAGCCCACATTTCAGACTGGGACTGACACTGCCTATCTGTTAGTCATTAGGAAACCGCCTCCGGGAGCCTTGTCTCCACTCTCAACCTCATCTGAATGACAGTTCTGTCAATATTCCTGTATCTCCCTGGTTCTATTACAGCTGTCCATGGACATGCAGCCATTAAAATCGGTTTTGGCCAGTTTCTCTACCAGCTTTGGCTGAGTGTCTCCATATTTACTGCACAACAGTGTTTGTGTGGTTTGGTTTTGTTTCATTCATGTCTGTTTGGACTATTTGGAAGTTAATTCTGTGGATATGATTTCTGTTTGGATGATCTACTGCTGGCTAACGGTAGGAATCATGGAAGTGTAATAGTTATGGCTTAGGTGAACAGCATGCTGGGTAAAGGTACAGTGGGTAAATTGAGTTGTTTGGTTTTAACCCCTGAAACTTTGTGTTGACGACTTTATGAGCTTTATTAGGCCTGCATGCTGTCACTTTACAGGATTTCAATGGTAAAACAAAATTTAAATTTAAGCCTTTTTAATGTACTTGGGATTGAATTTAAAACCAATTTTAAAACCAAAATAAAGAAACAAAGCTGACCAGCCTGTTTCTAAATTAGCATGGTAATTAAAGTTAACCACAATAAACTACAATGAAAGCAAGAGAAACACATAAAAAGGGAGCTAAATTACCTAATATATTTTCAGTTTCCATTTTGAGCCTGCACAGCCAAATTGCCTGTATTATTTTAATACTGAGTGTTAAAAGAGTGTAAAAAAAAAATCAACAGTTTTTCTATCAGTCTGTGCCCATCAGAGTCAGCATTACATTTTAGACAGATGAACCCCCTCTCCATTCAACACCAGTCATCTGAAAATAATCGCCACTGAAAATCAACACATATTACTACCAGAAATTTTGCTGAATAAAGATATATAATGGTATCTTTTTTTTTTTTTTCAGAAAAATAAGTTTCATCCTCACTTTGAAGCAAACAAAACATGGTTTTCACAGCTTGCTGGCACAGTGTCAAAGACAGACTTATGTCTCCAGGATGGTAGTATTGATAGACCAGGACTACACACAGCCATTCACTCAGACTGAATCTTTTATAATGACAGAGCATTAAAATCTAACTAAAACATGAGTTAACACTGGACCGAGCCATTGTTTACTATATGAATAGATGTCAAAACCACATTTTTCCATTGTCGTTAAACTGCTTCTCTTTGCACAATGTGACTGTCAAAGTAAAAAACAAACAAACAAACAAACAAAAAAAAAAAAACACGGACGCACACTCATTTGGGAGCCACTCTTCATCTGTTGGGATCTGGCTATAGTGAAAGTGTTGTAATATACCAAAGAGAAACCGTTTTTTCTGAGGGGATTCAAATGCCACCTTTTGAAGAAATAAATTAAAACTACCACTAGCATGAAAATAGACCTCTGACTTGCTTAAGATTAGAAGTGTGGAATTTATGTATGTATATTTATGTACTGTTCATGCATGATTAGAAATATTGCCCTTTAGATGAGTTTTTCAAAATAAGATATGAATGACATCCTGGATGGTTTAAATGTTGCGTCAGACCAGTTCAGTTCTTTTCTACCCTGACGAGCAAAATGGAAAAACTTTGTACTTTTATTTTTTTTCAGGATAATTAAAATCAACAAATTGAAAGATATGTCACAAAATAAAGGCAATCAATAGCTTCAGTCCAAGTATATCAGTATTAGTAGTACAAAAATGCATGAATCACACGTCAAAGCCTCTTACTTTTAGTTTCTGACTATCAAAACCTCACAAAGCTGAACTTGATGCTGATGGATTTGGTGTTGCATCAGGTCATATGGAAATGACTGTTGGAACAACTTGATGTTTAAAGGAATGACTTAGAAGTGTTCACACTTTTGAACACATCTGAATCCATAGGATGCCACGATTCAACACATCCTCCAACCCAGACAACGACATAGCTACCCTCTAACAGGACTCACAGAATAGGACACAAAGGACCATCTAAACAATAAACACGAAGAAATGAACAAGAGGAAATGGAAGGTGAAACCTTAACACCGGTCTCACTTAACTTGGGACTCAAAGTCCAAGATATTAAGTCCAAGTCCAAGATAATAAGAGTCAAAATGATCAGCTATATGTACACTGGTAAATCCAATAGCAATATCTACCATTTATGTCTGATTTTTAAATACATAAATAAAATTCTACAGGCTTTGGTTGTAAGCAGATTTGGAGCTAAACACATTTGGTCCAAGATGTCACAATGAAATGCCATCTCCTTCTTCCACATCTACTGATACGACATGAACAAAGCACCAAGCCCAAGTTCCCACACAGTATGTAAATGCATTGTCACTTCACATCACATTTCTCAATCTGCTGGTGAGGAGGAGGAGGAGGTGGAGGAGGCAACAGCTGAGCCATGCACAAGAGTCAGGCCTGCCGATGGTTGCCATGGTGCTCAGTCTGTTGTGTGTATGTGTGTGTGTGTGTGTGTGTGTGTGTGTGTGTGTGTGTGTGTGATTGAACACATCCATGGACAGACCTGGGAAAGAAAACAAATTTAAAGATATTTGTAACAGACAGTAAGGTACACTCACATGGGCACCACTTGTACTGCGGCATATATCCAGCCAAACCAATTATTTATATAGCACATAAATACAAAGCCATGTCTTTACAGTTAAAAAAAAAAACAGAACATTAAAGAGAAGAAAAATGAGGCAATATAAAATAAAGAGATAAAAGTTGATAAAAGAAAACGACTCAGCTGAATTAAAAGAAAAAAAGCTTCTGTAAACTGAGATAAAAGTAAAGAGAATACTAAAATAAAAAGAATCACTGTGAAAAAGCTGATCAAGTTAAACTTTGATTGAAACTAAATAAATGCAAGAAAAATACAAGAAAAAAATACAGTATAAGAAAATAAAAGAAAAACAAAAGAAAAATACAATAAAAGATAGCAGTATACCACAGTGCTTAAAAAAACAGCCTATGCACCCCTCACTTAAAAGTTACAATACCAAGGCAGACCATGAGGAGCCATGTGTTAGTCATAAAACCCCTCAATTTGAGCAAGAAGCTTCATTCAGATTATCCTCTCTGTGTGTGTCATTCCATTCTTCCACAGTAAAAGAAAAATTCTAGTGTTATTCTACTTTTATTATGCTCTGTCTCGTCATAATCCTTTAGAACACAATGCCGGACTTTTTGGCAGTTACATTATAAAATTGATGATGAAGAGTAGGCAGATAGCACAAGAAATAAGATCCATGATGACGTCAAATCATATACCATCCAAAACACTTAATGCACTTCTTCCGCGAAACATGCAAAGCTCAAATCCAACTAGGACTGGGTTAACTGGGGCTGACTGGATTTCAGTTAACTGAAATTCTGCTGCCTGGGATGCATTCAGCCCCAACAAAACATTTATTTAAATGGAAACAATGGTGTGTTTAACACCCTGTTTTGTATTGCACCTGTGTCAGCCTTTTTAATATGGCCACACACCGTACACACCCACCAAACGAGAGAAAACGCACTCTGCTGAACACCATTTCGAGGAAACATGTTGTTCAACCCAGAAACCACAGCAAAACGTTGCACACTGTTTTCAGATTGAACGTGCCCCTGATCATGAATGCACACAGAGGACCGCCTCTTTGTGGAGTTCTCTCTCCTGATTGGATAAAGTGGGAACAGGTTACCAGAAACGTAACTTTCTGTTCACTGCAGAGTGGAGGCACTGGCAGACCCATGTTACTAACCATGTTACTGACTGAACACTGCCCAAACACGTTACTGACTGAACACTATATCAGTGATTGCTGATGGAAGGCAGAGCTATTTAACATTTATTTTAGCAAAAAAACATTGCTTACAGCAGCTTTAAGAGACACGCACTTGGGGGCACCCCAATGTGTCACCATGTACAGTATGTACCACAGATTATGGTTAAGTCTTAACCACTGCGGGCCAGGTTCCATTCTGGCCTGAGCCCTTAGCTGCATGTCATCCTTTCTCTCTGCCCTGTCTTTCCTGTCTCATCACTGTACTTATCCAATAAAGCAGAAATGCTCTCAAAATAATCAGAAAAATAAATAAATAAATAAATGGACACCCACGTAATACAGCCAGGGTTCTACTGGAGAGATCCGATCACTACATGTAAACTGGGGTTTTTGAACAATCATAATAACACATATAAACATTATTCAACTGCCTGCCTTAACTTGGTTACTCACCATAATCTGGTTTCTTGTGTGCATGTAAATATAGTATTTACAGTTCAATATTTCCTAATAAAAAACACATTTTCTGTATGTGGTTTTATGAAGATGCACTAACACCATTAAGTTCACAAACTGATCACCCCAAATGACAACATGAGATAAACCCTTTGACGTTAACTTGGAATACTCCACCATTTTGTGCAAAATTCCTAACGTATTTTATTACCGTGTAACACATAATACATTGTGTAAATAAGACATCTTCAGAGTTGCTGCAAGGTTTATTTTTTCACTTTTACGGAGCTAGGCTAATGGCCCCTATAGGCTTCAAGTCTGTATGCTCAACTAACACAAAATGCTACCCATAGGAATCAAACCAGTGGACATACAGAGGTGAAAATGGTATCAAACATCTTGTTTCAGCCTGAGTAAGTCGGAAAAAAGGTATTTTGTCCAAAATGTGGAAGTATTCCTATAAATTCCCAGAGATCCTGTAAAGTGACATCACAACGAAGACAGCATGTTTCCCAGCCTGACAGGTCTGTTTCTGTTTTTGTAGATTTGTCAGGTTGTGTTTAACCCTTAAGTGTCCATTTGTCAATTAATATTGACAAATATTGATTAACAGGCTGACTCTACATTGTCTCAGTTAGTGAGATGGGTTGCTGTATAGATGGATTTTTACATCAATATCTTGCCTAACTCATCTTAAACTAACTCATCTTAACTGTCAGTCTCTAGGGAGAGCAGAAGGAAACACCACATGCTGTACTTGACTAATTTATATTGGTGGCATAATTCACATTGAGATGGTTACATTGATTTACAAGCAGTTCAAACACAGTCACAACAACCATTACAGTACAAACACCGATGCTGGTCACTCGTTAGAGTCTGTTTGGTTACATTTTACAAAAGCAAGCTTCAAAAAAGGAATTTGCCTACTGCAACTATTCTAAAGAGAGATGTGGAGAAAGAGGGAAGCTAAAGGATTAGAAACTTGGGCAAGAGTGGACGGGTGCTGGTAGTCTTTGATGTTTGGAGTCAGCAGCCATGGGTGTCCTGTTAAATACTGAGAGCTTTGGAGAGAAAAGAGTCCACAGCCACTGGTGAGCTGATGGCTCGACACTTGGCAGGCATGCCTGCATGACCTCAGCGTCAGGGTAATCTAGATTCAGCCAGATCCTTCCATGGTACAGGATAACAAAGTCACTCCAGCATTCAAAAATCTTAAATAATGTTATAGTAATGATATCTGCTATGGTTCAGCTGATAATGTTTTTTTTGGTTTGTTTGTTTTGGGAGTTTTTTTGGAATGCTGATATCAGGACTAGCAGTCAGAGTTTCATTTAATCCAGATTGTTTTTTAACATTTAGGCCACTATCTAAAACTCTGATTATTGTAATAATAATGATAATAACAATTATAAAAATAACAACGAAATGAAATGGAGCAAAAAAAGCAAAATGTTCATGAATACTTGTAATGTAAAATCATGTTGCGTGTTGCAAAACAGAGTAAAATGAACACCTGTCAGTGGGACTTTTCCATAAAATCAGCTCTCTAAATTATAATTTTTTTTAAACTGTGCACTGGTGAAAATGACCAAACAGTGGTTAAAAAGATACACATTTCTGTGTACTTTAGTTGAATGAAATCATTCAGGGGGTCATGCAGCCAGTTAGCACCACATAGCCTCAGTGTACTCAGTGTATGATACTTTTACAACCATCGTTTTCACATCAACTTATAGTGGTGTCTTCATAATAAATATTGGGCCATGTAACAATGATAGTCCAGTTGGTCATAAATATTTGCACTCAAATACAGTGATCATTTAATAGCATTTAGCTCCACTGACCACCATATTAGGCTCGGTGTGGCAGGTGCTCAGCGCTGCCCCTGATGGTCAAAACACTGTACTGAACTCTTTTATCTGTCTCTGCAGTCAATGGCCTTGGTTCGGCTTTTGAAATATGATGCTATCTCTATGAAAAGACTGTAAGGATTTCATACAAACATGACAAGCAAATCTTAAACTAATAGCCCAGGTTCTTACCCATATAGTGGTATTTTCTAATCCATACAACTGTAATAGATCGCCCGAGTTTTACCTGTCAGCTCTTTCTTTGTCCCAAGAACAAACATTTCACCAGGAGTGTTCCTCTTAAAAATTAATGAAGTGGATCTAGCCCAGCAAAAAACACAATTTTGAAATGGTGAACCAAAGCTGAAAAAATGTTTTGAAGGGTGCACAAGAGCACACATTTGTTTGGGATTCATTATAGACACTCTTTCCAGCCCTCTTGTAGTTGTTGTGGAATTACTTTGTTTTTCTGTTACAATGCAAACACTCCCCTCTATGCTGTATGTTTGTTACACACCTAGTAGGTGAAGCCACACTACAAAGTAGTATCATCAGGAGAGACCAAGAATGAAAGAGAGAGAGAGAGTTGAAGCAGGCTGATATTTATCAATGAAAATAGAATATAGTCTTTCACATGTAGACCCTGGCAGAAAATATATATCATCCTGGGCAATCTCACGGATTGTACACTCTAAATGAGTGTATGAATCCATCAGAATCTAGACACTGGTGGCGGTGGTGAAGAATATATTGATGCTGCCAGGACATCTTCCTACGTGATATGGTCTGAGAAGTGATTGGAAAAGGGTGAGGTGCTCTTCATGAGGTGGTGAAGGGGTGGAGGTGGGTCACAAAAATATGTCGGTGCCTTTTCAGCTTTGGGTTGCTACTCAAAATCCCACTATTTGATGGGTCAGATCCACTTCATTCCTTTTGGAGAAGAACACTCCTGGTGAGGCGTTTGTTCTTACAACAGGGAAAGAGTTGACAGATCAAATTTGGAGAATCTATTACACTCAACAAATCCTCCATCCCTGACGACCACATAGGTAGATTGTTGCTACCCTCTAATACTACCTACAGGAGCATTTCTTAAAGCCGTAGCGTACATGCACACAGACAATTCTCAAAACGGGTCGCTGTTTGGTTGCATTTAGGCACCAAAACTACTTGGCTAAGTTTAGGAAAAGGTTAGAGTCAGGTTACGGTAAGGATCTTTGTTGTAATCGTCAATCATCAAACATGCCAAAAGAAACAAAACGAAAACGAAACCTAAACCCGGAAGCAAACACTGGTCTCGCTTCACTCGGGACTCAGACACAAGTCTTTGCGAGAAAGTCCTGTGTTTTGTGAATCCATCCACTACCACCACCCCACCTCCTCCCTACTTAGACTCCCTATTTCTACTGTGTCGCTTATCACCGGTAGGGGCGCTAATTTAGGAAACACTCCTGTCGGTTGTTCTAGACAGTAGGAACAAATGATCTGTGGAGTCATTCTTTGTGGGAGGATGCTGTGGTTACACTTGTATGAAGTAGCAAATGTCACTATATGAGTAAGAACCCAAACTATCTCTTTAAGGGAAAAGGGTAATTTTCACTGTAATATGTTGCATTTTAAACATCAATATATCATTGTCAAATACTTAACGGTGCTATCTTGGTATAATTACCGTAAAGTAATGAGACCAGGGTGATGCAGTTAGTAGCCTCTATCTCACACCAGTGGTGTTTTTATAACTAATGTTTCTCAAAATTAACACATTTCAAATAAACCATGCTGCTTCTTGTTGCAAAGAGGGTTTTGCTACTTGAGAAGGACAGCACCTTCCTGTTTTGTGCCATAAAGAAATTTCTCCTTGTACTAGAAAGAAAAGTCTCTCCAACCTCTTGATACTTATTGAACTTCTTCTTTATAGTAATTATACTTAAAAATATTGTGATTATGATTCATAGTTTATGTTCAAATACTAAACAATCCTGCTGTAGCTGTTTTAATCACAGCAATTGGAAATAAATTCAAACATACGTAAAGGAATATTCCAGCGTTTTGGGCAAAATACCATTTTCCCAACTTACCTAGAGTGAGACAAACGTTGGAATATTCCTCTTAGAATATCACTGTCTCTGTCTGGATACTTCTGTTACTAAGTGCAGCAAAGTAAATAGTGTCAGTAAGGTAGCAAAACAGTCACTGCTGTGATCGTCCTTGTATTTCTCTAGAGAACGTTTCTCTGTCATTCTGCATTTCTGAGATGTTCTGCTGAGAGAAGAGAAGCAAGGGCACTATGGTAATCCACTGTTTGTGTGTGTGTGTGTGTGTGTGTGTGTGTGTGTGTCCCTGGATTTCCACATGTCCTCATAAAGCTTTAAAGGGTGCTATAGTCAGCAAATGGACCTGACACGGAGCTAACAAACAGTAGATGACTTTTATTTCAGCTACCATGATAATGCCCATGTTTGTTCAGACACCCATGACGTGCAATGGTTGTGTACGTCATGGGAAAGACACAACAAAACACATAACACAAAACATACAAAATACACCACATATTGCATTATATCAACACTGCAGATCCATGAGCCATTTGATAAAGTTTATCCTACTAAACCCGTGATTTCTGTCCACACTGCATTAACACACAACAAAATTAATTGGAGCAATTTACTTGGTTAACTATGAAAACAAATAACGTCATGAAAAATTAAATGAAAATCTTTTACACACAGCCTGACTAAATAAATGTTGTCTACAGTATGGCCTTGGACATCAAAACATAGCGCAACCAGTGACATTTAGAGGGAAAAGTCAGTTCGCTCAAGACAATTAGAAGCGCTGCTTGTATGAATATAGGTCGGCAGAAATGAGCAGTGCAAGCATGACCATTAACATTCCACTGCCAGTGTGTTTTCTACCTTAAGATGAAGAAAATGAGTATGCAGTTTGTACTGAAATGAGTATGCAGCATGTGCACTTTAGTATTAGTGTGCTTATGGGACACTACAAGCTAAAAACACATTATGGCTGTGCCAGGCTAGTGCATTTGTGCTATGCACTGTTGAATCATGAAAATAAAGCCCAGTGTCACTCCTCACTTCTATTTTAGGTTTGGGCTTGGGTTTGGTGTCAAGATTAGGATCTGGATTGAGGTAGGGCAATAGCTTAAGGTTTGACTGTAGTCAACTCTCACAAGTGTGGTAATACAATGTGTATGTGCATATGTATGTGTTTGTATCCATGAATGAGGTATTTCCCTCTACCCACTTTTGGTCTTTTTTCTCCTCTACCCCTGGTATGTGACTCTGTGTGTGTGTGTGTGTGTGTGTG